>BQNB010047767.1:7188-42924 GCA_026074375.1 Tanacetum coccineum | reverse complement strand
ACTAACGAGCTAGACTTTTGTCTTGTATCTTCGAGTGACCGAAGCTTCTTTGTTCGGGTCCATTTATGTGATCCTAACATAGCTCCGTATCCTTTGTCACCTCACTTTCCTTTTCCACCACCGGCGGTGGAATCGGAGGTCCATCGTATGAAACACCACTACGAGTTGTAATTGCCTTGGCTTCGTTCCTAGGATTTGGAATGGTATTGCTTGGTAAAGTACTTGAACTTAAAGGTTGGTTGGTGTGATAGCTTTGTCATGAAACTGAGCATCATTTTCTGAAAATCATCTTGCTTCTTTTGAGAATCATTGTAAACTCTTTGAAAATCAATTTGGTTTCTTTGAAAATTATCCAACTTCATTTGTAAGTTATTCATATTCGCATCATTTGCTTTAGCATAACTTTTAAAATATGTTCTAGACACTCCTTGAATTTGTGGAACGGGAGGTAAAGCTTGATTAACCAAAGGTTGATTTGTTGATGCTTGGTATGGTGGTGCTTGGTAAACTTGATTTTGGTTGTTTAGACGGTTTTGGTTGAAATTAGAATTGGTTCCTTGGTAACGGTTTTGGTTATTTTGGACATTTGGTTGGTTGAAACCCGGTGGTCTCATTTGACTTGCCAAATTAGATGGTTGGTTTCTTTGAAGAAAATTGCCAACGGCTGCGGTTTGTTGAAATTGTTGGATGTTGTCATGAAAAACAGGAAAATCATTTCCACCTCGGGTTAACGGATAATGGTTAAAATTATGATTTGATCCACATGTA
This sequence comes from Tanacetum coccineum, assembly GCA_026074375.1. NCBI lineage: Eukaryota > Viridiplantae > Streptophyta > Magnoliopsida > Asterales > Asteraceae > Tanacetum > Tanacetum coccineum. Next base: position 42,156 of record BQNB010047767.1, on the reverse strand, counting down.
ACACATACTTCCTCAACCGCTTTGACGGGTGCGGGAGTAGTAAAAACTAAAGCTTTCATTTCATTCATCATTTGTTTCATCTTGATAAGTATCTCTATTCCTCGAGAGAAGCGGATATTTGTCAGCATATCGAAGCCTTATTCGAAGGGAAGCATTGAAGAGGAGCATCATTTACTACACTCTTGAATCAATAGCACACGACTCTTGAGTAAAACTTTTGACTTGCTTTCAATAATCGCTCCTAAACCTTCTTGAGCATCTTGTCTACAGAAGTTGCCACCCGCAGCGGAAACTAAGGCACTTGATCGTTTGAATTCAAAGAATTGTAAAAAGTATCGAGTTGGTGTAGTTCCGAGAAGCCATGGTGAGGACATTGACGAAGGAGTCCTTTAAAACGTTCCCATGCTTCGTTAAAGGTTTCGTTGGGTTTTTGGAAAAAAGTAATGATCTCATTCCGATAGTAAGTGGTTTTTGAAGGTGGGAAAAATTGGTTTATGAATTTTGAAACAAGGTCGTCCCATGTGAGAATTGATCTAGGAGGTTCCTTGTCTAACCAATCTCGGGCTTCACCGTCTAGAGAAAAAGGAAAAAGCAAAAGCTTTACCGAAGTGTTCGGAACTTCGGGATGTCTGAACGTTGAAGTGACCTTGTTAAAAAATCGAAGGTGATTGTGAGGGTCTTGTCTACCCGTGAATTTATTACTTTGCACAAGATTGATTAACGGTTGTTTAAGCTCGAAATTGTTAGCATTAATCGGTGGAACAACTATAGCATCTTCATACCCCTCGATGGGTGCTTGTAACATTTGGGCCATTGTTCGATAGTCTGGCCATTGGGAACAACGTTTTGTTCCACAATTGGTTTTCTAAATCAAAAATTTCAACAACGAAAGAGTTTGTTGGTGATGACAGTCTCAAGATTGGCGAAACGGGTGTGCGCAAAAAAAGAAAAACTAAAAATCAAAAGCAAAAACTTTTACCATAATTTTTTTTAACAATGGAATTTTACGGTACACGAAAAGAATTAAATCAAATACTCATCTACTTCACGGTAGCTCTTGACAAATGTTTTTCAAGGTGAGCCGTACTTTCGGTTAGAGACACAAAATGGCAGGTTTAATCTTTAGTTCGATTTGGGAACCAACAAGTTCACCGAAAATTGAAATGATAACACCTCCATTGAGAATGTTATATTTTGGTATTTTTACCAATTGGTGATTTTTATTTCTTAATTAAAAAGGAAGATTTTTTTATATTTTTGATTTTTTCTATATTTTTTTTATCTTTTATTAATACTAAAAAGAAAAGGAAAATATGTTTTACTTTTTATATTTTATGATTTTTTTGTATTTTTGAATTATAAAACAAGAAGGAAACTTTCGAAGACGAAAGGATCTTCAAACCAAATCAACAAACATAAAACGAAGGAATCTTAAACACTAGTCCCCGGCAACGGCGCCAAAAACTTGATGTGAAAGTTTTAACACACGTAAAAATATATATAAAATATAATTCTTTAAAAGAGTAATTAAGAAAATTACCAAGTTACCCTTGACAAAATTCACTCTCAAAATATATATAGAATATAATATATAATACGTATGTTAAACGGGCTTATGATATATATAATATAATATATAATACGTATATTAAACCGGGTAAGTATGATCACCCGGGTCGTTTCCCCAACGACTAGTGAAATTGAAACCACGTTTTAATTCGGATTCTGATTTGAATGAGCAAATGGATGATTTGATTATCTAAAGCAACAATTAAAATGGACAATTAAAAAAAATAATTAAACAATTAAACTAATACGGGAAACAATTAAAACACGACAAATAAACAAGTAAACAAATTTTAATCCCTAAAAATGTAAACTAAAATTATAAACCTAAGATTGGACAAAAGAAAATTTTAGGAAAAAGAAAAACATTTTTTTTGGCTTTTTGGATTAAAAGATATAATTTTTCTAAGATTTAAACTACTTAAAAACTAAAAAATAATAAAACTATTAAAAATTAAATCCTAAAATTTTTATAAAAATTACACTAAATAAAGAAAGTGTGCAGAAATTTTATAAAAATAAAAGCCCTAATTTTTACTTTTTGCTTAAAGTCTAATTAAACTAATTAAAACCTAACCCTAACTATTAATTAAAACTTAATAAACTAATTAAAAACTAACTTAGGGACTAACTGTGTAAAAGACTTAAGGACTAACGGGCTAAAACATTTAACGGGCAAGGATTAACTGGAAAACAACTAAAACAGAAAAATTACAGGAATGGTCCCTGAGGACTTACCCCGACAACAAACTAAGTCCAATTATAAGCTCAAATTCTAAAAGTGCTTATCACTAAAAACTTAAAAGAGCAAAGTTGTAAAGGAAGCTAGTGGGAACAAAATTAATAAAAACTACTTGGGCTGAAAATAACAAATAAGCTCAATAAGAGCTTATTTTTGAACTGACCTCAGAAAGTGGGGTTTAACCCTTGGTTTTAGAAAATAAGCTATAAAAAACTCAACACTAGTTCAAAATGTAAAAGGAAAGAAGTTCTAATGAGCTTATGATGTGCTTAACCTAAAAATGAAAAGATAATAGAGCTTAAAGTACTTTTAGACTACTGAAAATGAGGAGGAAACAAGCAAACTCAGAAAATAAGGCATTTAGCACAAAAACCAAATAAGCTAAAAACTTTAAAAAGCTAAACTAGACTCTAAATCTTTAAGGACTTATCAAACTACTTATAATCTATCTATATAAGCTGAAAAATCTAGAATCATAAGCTAAATTAACAAATTAAAATCCTAAAATTCCTAAGTACTGTTTTTGGCTTTTTAACTTTTTTAAGGACTTTTGACAGCAAAAATAAGCTAGGAAATTAAGCTAGGAAATGAGATTTAAGACTTAATCTATAATAAGCTATAACTAGACTTAATATTACTTGAATCTAAGATCCTAAATCCTATTACTACTTTGCTGTAAATTGGGGCATTTTGAATATCAACATACTAATGAACTTAGACTGCTGATGCAGAGATCTTTTTTAACAGCTGAATAAGCTAAGAGAATAAGTAGTAAAATGAAAACTAAAACCTAAACTATATTAGCAATATCTAATACTTCTAACTGAATTATAAACAACCTAAATCCTACTTCTTACTTAACTAAAAATTAAGCCAAAGTAGCATCACAAACTGTGACAGCAGTAAAACTTGATAGTTAGGACTGGTGCACTTTGCTTAATTGCAACACACGGGGTGCAGGTTTCCTAAGGGTACATTTTTGCACTTTAGACACACTCAAATTGGGTGGTCTATACACAAATAGCACGATCCCAAGCCTAGATGGCTTTGATCAACAATTGTTCACAAGCAAAAAGATAGTCAAAAACTGCCTGTTGTAAAGAAAAAAAGATAACAAGCCATATCTTTGAAATTTTGAACTCTAACTTATAAAATCTAAAATATGAAAACTAATACTTTAAATGACAACTCAGCTGACCTCAAGCAAATTGGCACAAATAATGTTGACTTTTAGGGAGGCAAACACACTTATGCCAAACACCCCTTTACTCTATACAGTTATGATTAAAGCTACTAAATTGAAATCTATTCAACAATGCTTAATACCATATAATTAATAATTAAAACAACTTTAATAAGCATGAATTAACAACTTATATAAGCAATAATCAAATGACTTAAGCTATTTACTATAGTTTTGGGTTTTAGAGGTTTTTACATACAATTTTTATGAAAAACCTATGATTCAAAAATAAGAAAGCTTAAAAACAGATAACTATTGAGACAATAGCTAAATAAAACTCAAATAAGCACTATAAGACAAAGGAGAATAAGCAAATAAGAGAGTGCTAGATATGGAAAGCAATGAGAATCACTATTAAAGCTAGAATAAAAGGAAATGAAAGAGTAAACTTACCAACTCACCTCTACTAAACAAGAGGTTCCCAAATATGAGCTAGCTTCACTCACCAGCTTTAATAAGATAACTAGGTAAATCCCTTGGGATCTCTTCCAAGTTAAGATCCCCTTCCAAAAGCTCAATCCAATAAGGTCCATGATAAATGTAAAGTTAAATTGTTTTAAGGTTTAGAAAAGGATAAATCATATTTGATTAAGCTCTATTTTCAGCGTATAACTGAAAATGCTTATTAAGAGCTATTGAGAGAATTAGCTTAGTTAAGAGAGCTTATGAAAAAGAAATTGGGAGAGATTAAGAAAAACTGAATTTCATACAAGAAAACTGCTTACAATACTTTAAAGGAAAATTACAAGATAAAAACGCATTATAAGCTAAGAAATTTAAAATTTAAGCTATAACTAAATTAAAAGCTACGTGGTAAAAAACTTAGATAAAGAAAACTAACTCCTAGATTGCCACCGTGTTGTATGAAAGGTGAGGCCCTATTTATAGGTCCCCTGCCTTGATCCTTCCTACCTCCATTGCCTTGCTCTCCAATCCTTTTAATCCTGGCCAATCATATCTTCAATCATTTGAGCATCAATTGTGGCCGTTTGATCAAGCTGTGGACACCTGAAGATTGCCAAGCTGCATGTCTTTTATGGATGTCAATGTGCTTCTTTTATACGTGTTTTTAGCACAAAAACCATATGAATTTGTGTTTTCTCACACTGACGTGTCTTTTGATTGAAAGAGAGCTGCATAATTCTTTTGATTTGACTGAAATCTCCCTATCCTCGGTTAACACGCTTCTGAATTGACCATCTTAGCCCTTAATTTGAGAAACCCCTTTGATTTGAGTAAATGGTAACTTTGGGATGACGGGTGAATAGTAAAATGCCCTTCGCGCCCATTTTTGACAGTTAAAACTGTTATTCTTTGAGATTTGCAAATATGTGCCCTTGTGTTCTATTTCTTACTTTTCCTCGTTTTATAAAGAATTTTGGGAAACTGCCAGTTTGGCCCTTGATGGTTTGTTATAAGAAGAAATGGGCTAGGTTTTGATTCTATGGCTTCTTTTGATTTCTTCTGAGTCTCTGTCCGTGCATTGCTCGGTTTTGACTGTTCTTTGTGATTTCTAATATTTCCGACCATGCATAACACAAAACACCAATACAAGCATATTTTTGCCATTTTTAAGTCTGTTTGGTTTATTTTGGGTTGTTTTATGTACAAAACGGATAATGTTGATAATTCACACTTACATGCCTCGTTAAAGTGTTGTTTTTGGTTTAGTCGGCAAAATATAAATTTAAAACTTGAATCAATAAAATATACACCACACAACGACACATCAAGTTTTTGGCGCCGTTGTTTGGGGAGTGAAAATTAATCTTGATTTTATATTTGATTATTTTGGTTTTATCATAATTAGATCAACCCGTAGATTAGTGTAATTTAGATTAGTGTATATTCTTGTACATATTCTTCAATATTTTTATATTTTACTTAATTGTTTTGCTTGTATATATATGAGTCTAATTGTTATCGTATTTAATTGTTTTTCTTAATACCCTTATTCAGGTCGATAGCTGAATACGTGTAATCCACTTCCATCGATACGGTGTACTAATCTCTATCCAATACAGCATATATACTCCAACTAATTAATATGACGTATCTACTGGTCCATTGATCCGGCGTATCGGTTCGTGCTGATAAGTTTTCATTCCATATCTTGAACTTATAGCCTAATTTTTATAATATACCTTCCTCCGAAGGTTCTACTGATAATTTTCTGGGTATTTTTCAGTAAGAATGACAAAGGTTATCAAAGGAGAATTCGAGAAAATTAAGGATGTTAGGGTCGAAGATGTTTCGCTCACTTACGAAACACCACTTAAAGTTTCAACAATAAAGTCAGTCGATAAAGCTGATGGATGATGATTATTTCAACATATTAAGGTTGAGTTGCTAACATCGCATGTGACTCACAAATGGAAGATGATCGAAACAAGAAGTTGATGAGATGATATGGGGTATGAATCCGTCTTAATTGCATTTTATTGAATGTTGGGATCAAGAATTTTCAACTACAAGACAATAGATCATTATACTATGAAAGCATTATGAATTTACTGGATAAGAGGAGATGATGAAGAAGAGCTCACTGATGAGGAATCTTATGATGATGAAGATGAAATTGCTGAAGTCTTAGGATCGACACTAATATATTTATTATGAGAACCATCCTCTAGTTTAGCAAAGGAATTTAATACCTTCTCGAAGTTAATCCAATTTACCTACACCGGATATTATAGGATTCAACCATAAAGTTTACAAGAAAGATTGATCTATTAAATGGAAACAGGACGTACCATGGTCGATGAGAAGCCATGACTAACACCGAGTTTGGAACCAAACGCACACCATTAAACATACTTGCAAGCTTACAACTATAAGACTAGGTGTTTGAATGCCAACATGTAGTTGGGAAGGACGATAGATACATAATGGAGGAAATTTACCCGAACTTATCACTATTGAAAACCAACTCCATTTTATCAGGATTAAGATGGTACGATGCTTTGAAGATAGTGAATGGTAACATTTTCGGAAATCCCTATTATATTTATCTCACTTCAATACTATCATCAAAATTCATTGTTTTAGCTCATTTCGAGTAGCTAAGATCATTTAAACCGCGGTAGTTAAATCGCGTAGACAAGAAAATTCATCGTTTAGCTAGAAATGTCAACTAAACTCATTAGGACCTTACACGATCCCCTCATATTCGTTATTCAATTTATTTTACGACAAGAAAATTTACATGATCATGTCCATTAGATTCTATCAAGATAAACATACATTCAAATAAATTTCACCAAATGTCAACTTCTATAAATTAGGGAACTAGATAAAACTTACAATAAAACCCATGTTCTCCTAAAAGCTAGCAAACAGGTCGTGTACCTCTTTTTTTACCAAACCAGTAAACCTCAATTAAAGATAAGCACATAGAAAATCTATTATCTTTTATCTCCTTAAACCACCAGGTAAAAGCCTACATCTTTTTATCTTTATAAATCCTTAAACCCACGTGAAATATAGCTATTCTCTTTCCTTGTTTCCTGCTTTTGTGATATGCCACATGAATCTTGAATCAATCATATCAACATGTAAGATTAGAGAGAATGAAGGCAAGTAAAGGGAAAATTCAAATCTTATTATGGAGGGAAAATGAGAATTAGTTACAAGGGCATCACCATCTAATGAAGATTATAGGGCTATTTATAGGCAATGGAAGGAGGCTTCCCTTCCTTATTTTCCTAACTTGTCAATACTAGTCCCTAAACTTTGGTTATTATGCTATTTCTTACTTAAAGCATAATAAACTTTATTACAAGCTATATTAAACTGAACAAAATAAAGTCTAATAACAAAATATAACAAAACCACATAATCGACACTTTTCTATAAACCCAACAATCTCCCCCTAAGGGTCGATTATTCTGGGCGTTCCCTCCTTGGTCCAAGTGGTCTTCCATTCACGTACATCTCCCATCTTCTCATTTGATATTGATAATTCAATCGAACTTCAATCTCTTCTTCAAACAACTTAAGAAACTCAACTTCATCATTTGTGAGTTCTTTTTGCACATAGCCATACTTGAGATCATTATAATAACTCTTTAGTCCTTCAAGCGTTCTTCTCAGTGTTGCATCATAAAACTTATGTATCTCTGAATGTATCATCACCCTTTTCTCTTTCTAGATATTAGTGTAAATGATTCCATGTACTGGCTCATAGATAATAGAAAACACATCATATTCTTCAATTCCTGGGAATGTAATTGTTGGTGCAGTGAGATTAATCTTCTGTTGATAGCTTTCGATTCCATGTTGAAAATCGTGCACTCTTTCCCATTTCACTGAACTCCTGATGAACACTGATAAAGACCATAGTAATCCTGTATTAGCATAATCAGGTATTTTGTTATTCACGATTAGCAGATACATGTCTTCATTGTCATTCTTATTGAGGTTCTTGTAATCTGGCTCGGTTATTGACACTATGCAATCGTTAGCTCTTCTTGCCACAATCTCTATGATAAACTTATGTTCATGACCCAATTCCTAGAATGTCTTGATGACTTGAATGATCTTAGAGTTTGAATAGATCTCTTCCTTTGGTCTTCTAGATTCTTTATGTCTCCTTATGTAGAAGATCTTCGCATAAGGATTCTTCTAGTTTTCAACCCCATATCTTGCATAAGGATTAAACATCTTTATACACTTATTAACCTATCTGGAAGTCCATTCTTCAATATCATCATCATTGAAGACAATTGCTGGAAATTTATGAAGTGACAAAACAATCTTCTCAGGACCTGAATTTCCTTTCTTAAAGTACAAAAGGTCTTGATTGATCAGAGATAGTGCTGGAGCTTCAGGATCTCTTTGACAGCTTTGAACTAACGGTGTGATCTTTCGTGGATGCGGAGAGACAAGAATTTCCTTTCTGCTTTCCCAAACAATGTCACTTTGGAAGAAATTATTCATCTGATCAATGTGATACTGATGTTCATCTCCTGAAGTACATCTTTGTCTTAGCATCTCATCCGCCATCTTATTTAACTTAGCTTCATCAATTGTCAAAGATATCTCTTCCATGATGTCTTGTGTTACTTGCTTAGTTAGAATCTCATCATCATCAGAAGCATATGAATCAGTCTAAAAATCAAATTCATCATCTTATTCTTGATTACCTGAAGTAGAAGGACCTGGTTCCTCTACATTAACTTGTCCAGACGATGACTCTCCAGATACATATGCCTCATACTCCGATGTCTTCTGCCTTTTTGCACTATTCTCCCCCTCAAGATAAGCATCATCATGAGGATCGTCCTGATCTCTTGTGCGAACGGCATAAAATCTACAAGTAGTTTGTGGTACCTGAGTCTTCTCAAACTTCATCTGGAGAGCCAACCAGATTGCTATATCTTGTTGTTGTAACAAAGGATCAGCCTTCATAGCAAGGTACAATTGATGTTGTTGTTCTGGAACAGATGATGATCAACTAAAGAAGGAACTTGTGCCGGATGAACATGAAGAATATGACCCGACATATAACCGCGTACAGATGCATCAACTAAAGAAGGAATAGCATTGTCAATTACATTTTGAATTTGTGATGATAGATGTGCCTGCATACGCCCACGTTCTTGCAAGATAGCTTTAGCGATTAATCTTTATGTCTCTTCTTTAGTCATTTTCCTTTCCAGAATCAACCCTTCTGCAGGATACACATGAACTTAATCTCAAACTTGCGCAGTAACTTCCTTCTTAACTTGCTCCGTTACTTTCTTTTTCACCAATGAAGGTTTTTCCATCATGACATCATGAAGATTATCAGCAAGTTGATCACTTGATGTCCGTGGCATGAACCTTTTCTTGAGATGTACAAATAAGTAACCATATCGTCCCTGTAATTCATGAAAGAAACTCTTGTATCTTTTGAATGGATTGGGTTTTGCCTTGATCATTGATAGAAGACGATTAGTTTTTGTTAACTTTGGTTCAGATGAACCTGATGATGGTGTAGAATGAGTAACCGTCAATTCCTAAAGTTTCTCGGTATCCGAAGATACGAGAGTAGAGAGATTCCTAGGTGATCTACTTGGTGAGGAAATTGGTGAAATCCTAGTCTCCTCTACATTCTTCCCTTTCACCCTTCTCCTTAATTCAAACACTTCATCAGTTATTTCATCTTCTTCATCATCAACATTCACAGGTGTAACAATATTGGTAACATCTACCATTGGAGTATCTTTATCTGGTTCCACCTTCGTGTCCTTTGTAATCTCTTCTTCCTTTTGCTGAACAATCTCCACCTCTGGACTTTCCTTATCACTCCTGGGCTCTAACCTAGTGCCGGGAATAGATGTGTCATCATGCCTAGGGGGTGAACTATCATCAACATTCTCAGGATTTTCAACAAGCTTCTCAATCTCCTCAGGTGCCAAGTGTTCGTATACTAGTGCCACATTTTCTCTTGCTTCTTGTTCTTCACAACTCTTGTGCTCAGCAAGACTTACTTGAATCGTGTCTTGTAAAATCATCTCATCAGCTTTTTCTACTGATGGCACTGGAGTAGGTGGTGTTAGCCATGCAGATTGCCTTGACGGTAATCAAAAACAAATCATAGTTGATTGTTTTGGAACACTTGACTTAGTTGTCTCCGTAGCAGGGTTAGGTAACCTAGGGGCGCTAGGTGTCCTATGCGTTCCCTGGGTAGACTCAGTCTGCTGTGACTGAATCAGAGGACCATCTTGCCCAAACACCTCTGCATACATCTTATAATGCTCCGTAATCTTCATCTCTTCTGTGATCATCCATGCTGGTATCCGCATCCCAACCTTGTTCTTGTTTCTTCCTGAATTGAAGATATTCTTCATAATATCAGCCTCTTGAAGATTGTGATAAGCATCTAGAGCACGTCTTGAAATGTCAGGAAAGATAGTCATATAATGACTGATGATGATCTTCATAAATCGTGGGTATGGGATCGAAGTGGCAGGATGATGAAGCGAATAGTAGATGTCGTCCCACATTAACTCCGTATAATCCACATGAATGTTATTGACAAAGCAATATAACATTTGCATTATCTGCAACGACGGTTGGTCCCATCCTGTAACTTGTGTAGTCAAGCACTTAGAGAATATCTTGCATAACGTCTGCCAAGGCCGTAGAAGACCAGATATCTTGAAATTAGAAATAGTCTTAATATCCATTGTAAATCCCAAAACTTGTTTATAAAATGGAACCATATCAAAGAATGATGGTGGTTGCACAAACGAAGCATGATTGTTATCATTTGCTTATGGAAGATAAAAGATTGTTCTAAAGTCATCCAGTGTAAGTGTAAGCTCTTTTCTATCCAGCAAGAACTTGAGTTGATTCTTTGATCCGTCTTCTTTTAAAGTATGCCAGAACTGTGCCATATAAATCCAAGGTACAGATGCTGAAGCTGCAATGCTGAATCGTAACGGATGATTCTTAATAATATTCATCAGAATCTTGCTTTCTGATGGACATTGCACATGCTCCAAATCAACCTTCTTATTTGCATCCATAAGGTCATATCGCTTGTTTGGAGGACATAGTTCATTTGGATGAACATCAGCTGCATGTTGTTGTTATGTCATGATGATAACTGAATGAATACAATTGAGGTGTTAGGAAACAAATAATTCTTTGGACATTTTTGTCTTTTTCCTCTCTGTCTGTTTTTATATGTTCTGGCAATTCTTTTTGAACATATCTTTGATCAGTTTCTTTCTCATGTGCTCGTTCTTGCTTTTTCTAGCACATGCCATACGCTTTATTTGAATTATTCTTTTGATTTACCATTTTTGTGTGTTCTGACATTTCTTTTTTGAACACACTTTTGATTTGCTTTTTCGCGTATAGATTTAGCTCTCTCTTTCTGTTTTTAGAATATCCTCAGCAGAAATTCTTTGTGATATGATACTCTCTCAAGAAGGATGAAGATTTCTCTTTTGATTTGAATCAAGACACGGTTTTGAAAAATTCAAGAGAAAACCTTCAACTTCTTAAAATTGTTTAAGAAAGAGTATCATTTTAACACAATAACAGATTTTGAGAACTTTTTCAAAAATCATGTGACAAAACTTTTCATGATGTTGATAAATTGAATAATGTAATCACAAACCCACAACTGAATGGACACTAAGTCACTCACTCCTCATTCTGTTCATTGCAGAAAACGGCCGTAGCCGGACATGACTTAGTCCACTTAAACAATTGAGATTTGAAATTAACATATTCAAGTTATAAAAACTTTGATTCTTTCACATTTGATTATGAAGCCTAAACCATGAATACAAACACATCTAATTCAATAATTGAATGGACACTAAGTCACTCACTCCTCATTCTGTTCAATGCAGAAAACGGTCGAAACCGGACATGACTTAGTCCACTTAAACAATTACGAATAGACATATATGATTCATAGCATAGAATTCATGAAAACTTGTTTCTTTTCCAAAATTATTTGTCAGATTTTCAGCACACTAGAAACTGATCGTTTTGTTTTTCACAGACATTCACACAATAAGCATTACAATCATGAAGCAACAACATTATTACATATACAAAACGCTTTCACAAAACCACAAACAATGAAACTGATTTTCACCATTAAGCTTTACTGAGTTTTGACTTTTGTTGACTGCCGAGTTTGACCTTACTGATTTTGACAATTAGACTTTTTACTGAGTTTAAAAAATATTTACTTTTGTTACCATAAACTCAATATCATCTAAGTGTTTAAATCATTGACCGATTATAACCTGTGTACAACGAACTAAACTATGTAAAATAATAGATTCGGTAATCCCAAATTACTCAAAAACACCTAAGACATATTTATCTACTTATGTTTGAGTAAGAAATGAAATTACAATCGTTGTAATGAACTTGGATAGCGTAAAACAGATTTCTACTCAAACTCGGTAACAGGATTCGGTAAACAAGAAAAGTAAAAACTGAAATTAAAATCCTTTATATAGCCACCGAAAACAGTTTGGAAAATTGACATTCTCAGTCCCTGTACTTAACTTTTACCGAAAACTGTTGAAAAAATTTCACATTCAGTCCCTGTACTTAGTATTTACCAAAAACAGTTTGGAAAATTTACACATTCAGTCCTTGTACTTTAGCATTTCCAATTTTTTGTTTGTGAATTTACACAAACTCCCCCTTAAACAATGACGTTTTTTTCAAACACTCCCCCTTGAAATAATAATTACATAAAATTCATAGTCCGAAAATGAAAAATTGTTACTCTTTCAACTAAAACTCCCCCTTGAAAATATAACATTTCCAAATTTAGTCATCATGAGAGTTTATTATCAAAAAGATGTTTGTGAATGAAAATTGTAAGCACTCCCCCTTGGATCATGATTCCGTATTTTGCAATGTAAAAGGTTTTAATAAGAAACTTGGAATCATGAAACAAAAGATTGTAATTCTTTTTAAATTATGTTTTTTTAATAAGAAAAATGTGTCAAATCTTTTTGTTGTTTTTGAAATATTTATGTACATGTTGTGATGTATGATCTTTTCACTAAGATAACTTTGTCAGACTTTCCAACTGAGTTGGAGTCATACATCTCATACCAATGTGATGAACTAGATACCCAAAGCGTTCTTTTGGAAGCGCCTTAGTAAATAGATCCGCTAGTTGGTATTCTGTTCCGACAAAGTAAATTTCTATAGTACCCCTCTTAACATGTTCTTTAATAAAATGATACCGGATGTCAATGTGCTTTGTCTTTTAATGTTGGATTGGATTGCATGAAATAGCAATGACACTCTTGGAATCACAATACATCAGAATCCGATTGTATTTAAATCCATAGTCAAGCAGTTGAGTACGCATCCATATCACTTGAGCACAGCATGCAGACAATGAAACATATTCAGCTTCTGCAGTAGACATCGCAGTACAATCTTGTTTCTTTGAACTCCAACTCATGAGCTTTCCACCTAAAAATTGCAATCCTTCTAATGTGCTTTTACAATCATCTTTACAACCTGCATGGTCTGCATCTGAATAGGCAATTAGTTTAAAACCAGAATCCTTCGGATACCATAGTCCCATGTTATAGGACTGTCTTAGGTACCGGAAAACTTTTATTAATGAAATTTAGTTTAAATCTTCCATAAGCTCTCTTTCTGTTATTCAAAAGCTCTCTTAAAAAGCCAGAATTGTCTCAATAAGCTACTAGCTCATTTTAAAACTCTTTAAGTCTATAAGTTGAAATAGGAGCTATTTTAATTCAGCATTATCTTACCTAAACCCATAACCATTTAACTACATTTATAATGGACTCAATTGGATATGAGCCTTTTTGAAAGGGGATCCTTAACCTTGGAATAGATCCAGGACTTATACCCACTTATTAATAGCTAGGAGAGCTTGTGTTTTGCTCTTAATTGAGACCTTTTGTTTAGCTAAAGGTTCAAGTAAGCTTCTCTTTTCCTTCTTCTCTAATTTCAGTTTAAAATTCTTAGTTATAGCTTACATGTTTTTTTCTTTGCTTATTTGCTTAATCTCTTTGCTTATTAGTACTTATTTGCATTTTATCTAGCTTAATCATCATAGTTTATCTGTTTTTAACTTTCTTAGTTTGAATCATAGTTTTTCATAAATTGTCTTAAAAACCTCTAAAAAACCAAAAATATAGTAAAATAGCTTAAGTCTTAGATTATTGCATATCTAGTTGTTAATTCATGCTTTATAAAGTTTTTTAATCGATGAATTGTCTGTATTAAGCGTTTGCTTAATAATTTCAAATTATAGCTTAATCATAACTGTCCAGAGTAGTAAATTTGGCCATAAGTGAGTTGACCTCTAAAAAGTCATCATTTACATGTGCAATTTGCTTGAGTCAGCTGAGTTTTCATTTAAGATTAGTTTTCATTTAGTTTTTATAAGTTAGATTTCAAAATTTCAAAAGATATGGCTTATTATCTTTGTTTTTACACCAGGGCAGTTTTTGACTATCTTTTTTGCTTGTGAAATTTTGATCCAAAGCCCTTAAGGCTTGGATCTTGCTAGCATTGTGTTTAGACACACAATTTGAGTGTGTCTAAGTGCAAGGTTTCCCTTAGGAAACCTGCACTCTTGGTTTGCACTTGTCCAAAGTGCAGCAGTACTAACTAAAAAGTTAGTACTGCTGTCACAGTTAGTACTGCCACTTTTGGCTTAATTTTTAGTTAAGTAAGAATAGGATTTAGGATCTTAGATTCAAGTAGGTTAAAGTCTAGTTATAGCTTAACATAGAATAAGTCTTAGATTACATTTTCTAGCTTATTCTCCTAGCTTATTTTGCTGTCAAAAGTAACTAAAAAACTTTAAAAAAACCAAAAACAGTACTTAGGAATTTTAGGATTTTAATTTGTTAATTTAGCTTATGAGTCTAGATTTTATAGCTTAATTAGATAGATTATAAGTAGTTTAATAAGTCCTTAAAGTTTTAGAGTCTAGTTTAGCTTTTTAAGGTTTTTTGCTTATTTGGATTTTGTGTTGTCTTGCTTAATTTCCTGAGTCAGCTAATTCATCGTAATTTCAGTAGCTTTAAGATGAGGTCTAGTTCTAAGTTTCTTGTCTGAAATAGCTTAAGCATCTTAATCAGCTTTTTAGAAGTCTTTTCCTTTTTAATTGTTAGCTAAAAATAAGCTTTCTAGAGCTTAATAAGTAAAACCAAGGGTTAAACCCTCCTTTCTGAGGTCAGTTAAAAAATAAGCCCTTATTGAGCTTATTTTTATTTTTCACCCAAGTAACTTTAATAATTTTTGTTCCCACTAGCTTCCTTACAACTTTGCTCTTTCAAGTTTTAGTGATAAGCTCGTTTAGAAATTGAGGCTTATAATTGCACTTTGGTTGTTATCCGGGGTAAGTTCCTCAGGGACCATTCTTGTGTAATTTTTGCTGTGTTAGTTAGTTCTTCATAAAGCCTTTGCCTGTTAAATGTTTTAGCCTAGCCCTTAAGTCTTGATACACATTAGTCCCCTAAGTTGGTTTTAATTAGCTTAATTAATAATTAGGGTAGTTTTATAAAAATTTTAGGACTTTATTTTTAATAGTTTTATATTTTTATATTTTTAATTAGTTTGAAATTTTGAATATTCATATCATTCAATCTAAAAAGCCAAAAATAGACTATCTTTTTCTAAAATTTCCTTTTATTTTTTTATTTAGTGTAATTTTTATAATAATTTTAGGATTAGTATTTTTATTATTTTTATTATTTTTAAGTTTTTAATTAGTTTAAATTTTAGAAAAAAAATCATATCTTTTAATCTAAAAAGCACAAAATAGTAATTCCTTTTTCTAAAATTTTCTTTTGTTCTATCTTAGGATTGGAATTTTAGTTTACGTTTTTAGGGTTAAAATTAGTTTACTTGCTTAATAGTCGTGTTTTATTTGTTTTCCGTATTTGATTAATTGTCCATTTTTATTTTTTTTAATAGTCATAGCTTTCCAAATCAAATATCTTTGCTTAATTCAAATCAGGATCCGAACCTAAACGTGGTTTCAATTTCACTAGTCATTGGGGATAACGACCCGGGTGATCATATTTACCCGGTTTAATATACGTATTATATATTATATTATATATATTTTTGAGAGTGAATTTTCCTTAGGGAATTTTCTTAATTGCTCTTTGAAGTATTTTATTTTATATATTTTACGTGTGTAAAACTACCACAATCAGTTTTTGGCGCCGCTGCCGGGGAGTAGTGTTAAGATTCCTACGTTTTGTGTTTGTTGATTTGGTTTGAAGATCCTTTCACACTCGAAAATTTTATTTTTTATAATTCAAATAAAAAAATCATAAAATATAAAAAGTAAAATATATTTTCCTTTTCTTTTTAGTATAAGTAAAAGTTAAAAAAAATAGAAAAATCAAAAATATAAAAAAAATCTTCCTTTTTAATTATAGAAATAAATCACCAATTGGTAAAAATACCAAAATATAACATTCTCAGCGGATAAAATGAATTACCCGCCTCGCAATGGATAGTATAAATCTTCCAACAAACTGAACCAAACTGCCCCGTGAACACCCTACTAGTATGTGATAGTAGATGGGTGTTTTAGCCTAATAGCTAAAGCACATACGATCATAATAAGTCCAAAAGGATAAAAGCCCACAAGATATTTTGCTTGGAGAATCAATCTTCAGGCAACTATTAGCTAAGGCCAGAATAAGCTCTTCCTGAATAACCAATCTCCAAGCAACAACTGGCATGACAATTTGTCCTCCTAGACCGTTATTGTACTATAGCCACTCACAAACACCACATTCACATAGACGTAGTGCGGGGGCATTTTGCTATGACATATTAACATTACATCGTACAAAGATTCTCATAACATCATGAGCAAGAATACCACGCCACATGTTATTCTTGTCTCCTCTATGAGATGACTCCCACGTTGGTCTCCCAAAGTGGTTGGATCACATCATAGATCTCCAGTAATCGTAAATGCATCATATAAAACAACATGTTATTTTCATGTGATGACCAAGTCATCTTCTCCAACATTAAATAAACTAAGCCTTATTTGTATGTGAGTGTTACCCAAGCTTTAGACAAAAGTATCCCAACCTTATGGTTCTTACCACTCAAGGAACCCCGAACATACAATTAGCATAATCTCTAACCATAAACTTATACTAATCCTTACTTTACGTACCATATGTAAACATGGCGCCATTCGTGAGACAGTCTCTTGATTCTAACACATATGTGCGTAATAGCATTGAAGGATGAAGGTCCGATGGTTTTCTAAACCCCACTCGGATGTAATTCTGGAAAACGAGTGACATAAAGGTCGAGCAATCGTTGATAAAAAGAGTGCAAAGGAAACCTAAGATTACCGTGCTCACATATCCAGATATTTGTTTAAACCGTGAGGCGAAAATGAAAAGTTTGGACCGCGAGACTGCGAAAAGAGTTGAATTAATTAAAGCTCATAAAAAGAAATGCGTACTTAAAGATCCTTGCAATGAACACCAACGAGATGGATCCGTTTGACGTGGCTAAGCACTCAGGCATCCAAAAAAATCACACTAATTTATAAACTCAAAACTATATTTAGTTTTTTTATGTACTTTTATTTTTATGTCCTTGTTTTTATTTTATGATCTCTAGTATTATTTTGTTTTTATTAATGTAAAGTTTGCGATTTTAATTTAATGTATTGTCTTATTTGAATAAATGAATAAAAAAATTGACGGGTCTAAGGGTGTCATATGGAACCAGAAACAGGTGTTACCTGAGGGAGGGTATATATTGTTAATGATAGATTCTGGTGTGTTATAAGAAAAAGTGTGGAGTGACGTACAACTTTCAGCCATGGCACCACCCCAGGACACCAAATGAACCTTATGCTCCAATGTGCAATTTCGAACACTCAACTTGTTATTGTAAATTGGCATAAGTATTTGTGTAAAAAAGGCTGCTCGCAGTGGTCGGTCGACCGAGTAGGTCGACCCACACCTGACTCGGTCGCTACCACTGCAACCCCCATCCCCGACTCGGTCGACCTTCGATTTTTTGGGGAACCATGTCAGCTGCTCGACCAATTCATGGTTGCTTGTTTATGTGTGTGTTTAATTAATTAAAATGTATTTTTGTGTGGTATGTTTTTTATAGTGTAGGTAGTCTTACTGTGCATAAAAGGTTGCATGTAGGTCGCACGAGAGAGAAATATGAGGTTATAGGAAAAATGTAGGTCGTCTGATGTCACTATTGTGGGCAGCCTAAATCCTAATCTTTCCAACCATATATCACACATAATTTTTAAACTTTTAAATCGTTACAGTTTATTCATAATAATTGGAGAAAATATATGAATTTTTATTTGATATTCAAATAAGCTTGATATATCACATGTGATATGACACTAATTTTTAGATTTGAAGACATAAGATATTGACATATGTAATATTTTTTGTTGCCAAAAATGGTGAATCTTTTTTAGTTGTATACAAATACTTATGCACATTTTACGACAACATGTTTAGTTTTTGAACTCCCGTATTATTTTTATGCCACATGTGATATATCAAACAAGTTGAATATCATTTATTTTCTATTTTCATCAGCTTCTATGAATTAACTGTGTTGATTTAGAGGTTCATGTATGATGTGTGATTTATGGTTAGAAAGAGAATGCGTATCTTTCAATGCAAAAAATGGTAAATCTTTGTAGTATTATATAAATACTTATGCTTATTTTTGGAACAACATGTTGAGTGTTCGAACTTATAGATTAGTGTTACATAACATGTGATACGTCAAGCGAGTTTGACTTTAAAAGAAAATCTTCTATTTCCTCCATCTTCTATGAATAAACTATATTGATTTGGATGTATTTATAAATTTTTAAGTTCATGTAAGGTATAAGTCTAAGGATCTGTATTTTTAATGCTAAAAACAATCAATCATTTGAAGTTTTGCACAAATACTTATGCCCATTTCATGATATCACGTTAAGTGTTTGAACTTAAAGATTAATATTATATCACATATGATGCATCAAGCGGGTTTGACTATAAAAAAGTTCTTTCATTTTCTCTAACTTCTGTGAAGTCAAATCTCATAAAAAATTAACTTAAAACTTAATGCCAAACAGCCCCCACTTTAACTACCAAACTAAGCCCCTAAATCTGCAATTACATTATATTCTAAATTTAGAAAGCAATCAACAATTTTAACTAAGCAAACCCTAACTAGTTACTAGACATTAATAGAAAATTATAGACAGTTGTTAACTAAATTTGATAATTATGAGTTATAAGTTGTTTAACATATATCCAAAAATAAAGAATCAATGTACATTTAAGAATTAACTAAAAAAATTGAAGATGAAATCAAAACCTTATATTTGGCTAATGGAAGATTGTAATAGGATGTGGTGGGTGCGTTCTGGATGGACCTGGAGAAGATTGCAATTGGAGATACGGAAATTGAATGAAGATTATGGGTAGTTGATAGGATAAAGAGATGAGTGGGTAAGTTAGCAAAGAATTGATAATAAGAGGAAAATGTAGAAGATTATTTTAGATCTGAGATAATGAGATATGAAGTTGATGATGGAGGGATAATTTGATTTTTGGTAAAAAATTAAGGAGGGACAACTAAAATACTGTCGGAACCCAATATCACTTTCACTTCATTATGACGAACAAGAAAATAAGATGAGATAAAATGGAAGAAAAGTTAGAGAGAAGTTAGAGAGAGAAAGGTAGAGAGACGAAAAAGATGGATGATTACTTGCAAAATTACAAAATGAGAATTAACAAGAATCAACCCCCTCTCCATACTTGAAGAGGGGTATTTATACTTAATACCAAGAGGCTTTCATGCCTTGGTATTTCTACGGGCCGGGCTCGGGATTACTTGGGCTTTCGCCCGATACACGTGACCGGTTAGATTACATTTAAGAGCCCGTTTACCCGTGTAGCCTATTACAACGTGTAATAATTTAGTGACCGAGACCTAATATAATTATGAACGAACTTCCATTGTTCGACTCAATATTTTAAGGCTAACATAGCCATTCTTAAGCTGAAAAATAAGCTAGTTAGGGTTATAGTTAGGATCTGAAATTTAGCTCACAAGTAGTTTTTAGGCAAATCTTAATCTTTTTGAACATATTTTGTAGATTTTAGCTTATTTAGCAATCTGAATTAGGCCTGCAATAAGTCCTTTTTGTTCTTAAAAAATTTTAGAAATTCAGCATGTTCTGAGCCTCACGGCCTTTTTCACAACCCTTTTTCTTAGCTTCTTTGATTTTCAAACTGTTTTATGAGTACTGATTTGAATAGCTTATTGGACAAGGATTTCATTGGTATAAACCTTATGGCCATAAGGTTCCATTTAGAGGCTTATTTTTAAGCTCAAATGTGCCCTATTGGACTGCTTGGTTAACAGTTTAAACCATTAAGCTTAATTTAGATTTTTAGCTTATTGCTTGTAGATTTTAGCTTAATTCTTGCTTATTAGGTTAATTATAAGTTACTTGTAGCTTATTTAGTTTTAAAAAGCTCAAAAGTCTCTTTAAGTCATAACTGTGACTTTTAAGCTAAGTTTTTAGCTTATTAATTAAGTTTTAGAAAAAGTTGTTTTCACAAAAGTTGTTTATTTTTAGCTATTTTATAACTTTGTTCAAAAAGTTTTGAAAAATAAAAAAAAGGGAATTAGGGAAGTCAGGGGTGAGCAAGGCTCGAACCCCTGACCTCAACCTAACTCAACCCCGCACCTCACACTCCCACACACAAACCATCTCGCCCTTGGGTCTTTTTCGGTAATAGCTTGCATAATTTATTACTTACCACCTTTTAGGCCATTTTAGCTTATAAGCCCTTTTGGGCTTATTTCCAGCTTATTCAAATAAGCTGGTGATCCCATTTTATTTTTCTTAGATAGAAAATTGTCCAAAGTACTTTTCATAATTTTTCCAGCTTTTTATTAATTAGTTTACTATTTTTTACATTTAATTTAGATTAAAACTGTTTTTAATTCATAATAAATAAAATAAAAATCAAAAAAATAAAATTCTTTTTTAGAAAATTTTCTTTTATCATTTAGGACCTAGGAAAAATAGATTTGCTTTCGTAAGGTTAATATTTTGAAATTTCACTTTTTAAAGAACGGGATTTCGTTCCCGTTCTCGTTTTCTTCATTTTTCAACTTTAAGTGTTCTCGTTTTAGGATTTCTTTAGCATTTCTTTTTAAATAGTCAAAATAGGATTAGAAATAGTTTAGAAAATCATTTTAAGTTTAAATTTAGATAATTTAGGTTTTAAATGTCGCGTTTTTAATTCCCGTTTACATTTTATGCTTACGTGTTTAATTTTCATTTCTTGTTTACTTGTTTTCATGCATTTATCTACTTGTCATTTATATTTAGTAGGATTTAGAAAACCCAATTCAAAAATCTTTGAAACTATTCAAAACGCGCGATCACGGACTTAACCGATTTTCAATTCACGCTTCGTCGAGGGAAAACGACCCGGGAGGTTTTTGAGACAACTTTGGTTAAAATTCTATTTCTCGAACCCGATGGAAAGTACTTACTATACTATTATTTGATACTAATCCTTATATACTTTTATATTATATATATAGTTTTTTTAGAGACGTATCAGCCACCCAAATGTATCCCATCCGTTTTCGTTTCTATTTCCATTATATGTTATCTTACACCTACACTCCACAACCATTTAAAAAACCTCTTTGATAGTAATGAATAATACTTGCACCTAGCGGTGAAGGTTTGATCATTTACCAAGCCTATGGTATTTTATATGCTATTACAGGTAATGAGTGTTGATTTTCTGTTTCCCCTATATGTTATAATTTATTATACAACCGAGTGAAAGAGAGAATCCCCAAACACTTATGTAAGGTGCTAGTATATACTTTTCGTGCTGTTAATTACAAGGTCTAGAAGGTTGTGTTGTAAAATACTTTTAAAGAGTCGGTAAAATGACCCCTCATATTGTTATTGTCTGCAACTAGTTGGGGAGATGAATTCTCAAACGATGAAGTTATCCTAGGAAAGGTAACTATTTTAGAAGAAAGAAGTGATTGGGATGATGATGAACGAAGTGGCGGAAAGGTTCTTGTCATACAAGAAAGACTTGCACAAAATCAGCAAGAATTTCTTGATGAACAAACCAAAACGATCAAGGCAAAGGTCATGGGAAAGATGGTTAACACTTGGGGAACCATCTGGAAAATGGGATTAGATAGAAAAGCCCATTTGCTTGAGGACAAGCAAATCCCAAGTGTAGGGGTATTTGATGAGGTGTCATTTTATACACTTTTTCAAGGTCGTTTAACCCCCTAAATTGTGCATTTATGCCCAAAATAGGTACTTAATCGTTCTTTTTTAGGTATTTCACATTTGGAAGGAATTTGGAAGAATTACACGTGACTAGGGCTCATTTGGAGAAGAAACGGACAAGACTACGGACCTACACCAACATCTCTCAAGATAATGTCCTCAGAAGCTAGAGACGGTGTCACAGATACAACGTGACACCGTCACAACTAAGACCAAGACGGCGTCACAAGATCTCATGACGGCATCAGAGCACACGACCCAACCCATTATCTAGAATATTCTCTTTCATGACGGCGTCATGATTAAAACGTGATGCCGTCACATCGATTTTCCTATATATATAAACCCGAATTTAGGGTTTTGAGGGTGTAACTTTAGAATAAAAAGAGGGTACGAACCCTATTCATTTAGCAGCTGTTAGGGATGATTTTAGGGCCTAAAACCCCTGTTGTACTTCCTCCAACTCATGTTTTAATCCAGTAATAGGTTTAATTAAATCATGCAATATGTCTAATTGTTTGTTTGATTCATTTATATTCTTGCTCTAGAATCTCGAACTATCTGCTGGCTAAACTTCCTATTGTGTTAATTTTATATTGTATAAACCTAACTGTAGATCTTAAGTTGTTTACTATCTTGTGATGTTGCATGTTAGGTCTTAGAAAACCAGATTTTGTCTGTATCGTTGTTGATATGTCTAGGAAAACATGATTGTGTAGAAAGGATACCATCGGGTAACAGTCTTCATACTACCTTTTCCCCTTATATAGTTGATCCACTCTTAATATATTTTCACATGTCATTTAATTAGACCCTTAGGGGGACTTGTAATAGTCTTCATATACCTTACTTGTGCGTTTGCCTTAACGAATATTAAATTAGAGGTGGGTTCATGTTAATTACCTTCATGACTTAGGAAATATTTTACATAGATCGTCACAATGTGACAATGCAACAACATTAGGAGAAGCAAAATAGGGAGTAATACATGATTAACTAAACACAGTCTTTTATCGTATTGTTATCACCAGTAGTTTAGATTATCATTTAGTTTAAATAGCTAAAACCAAACCACCTCTCAAACACATGATTACTGCTTTCATAAAATATAAAAACACAAAAAGAATCTTCTCTCAACCCTTAGAATTCTATTAGACTGTGATCAAGCCTTCCCAACCTATTCCCCAAGTGAACGATAACAACCCCCCGAGTCTTGCCTATATTACTACTACAACGATTAGATACTCTGCCTAGGGAGTTGTAAAACTTCGTGTAAAAGTCCTACGACGACCGCAACAGCTATGAATAAGCTACTCGAATAAGCCATGTCGTGAGCTTATTGCTCACGGTTTAGGCTTGGTGTTGGGCCGAGGCCCACCAAAGCCAACCAAACAAGCATGGTGCTTATTTATTAAGCCTGTTGAGCTCAAAACTTTACTAGTTATCAAATAGTCCATGAAAATAAGCTAAAAAATAAGACAAAGCTTAGATAAGCTTAAAGTTCAAACCTTTATGGTTTTCTTTTTGGTTCAAAACTCATACGAGCCCAATACACGAGCTTATTAATAAGCCAATAAGTAAATAAGCTTTATAGAAAATCATCTTTTTATAAAAATGCAACCACGAAGACACAACTAAACTTTCCTTTTGGTTCCTTTTATAAATTTTGAACATTTTTAAACCCTTATGAGGGTTTTGTAAAATTTAAATCTTTGATTTTTATAAAACGAGTTGTACAACTAGCTTCTAGATATGATAAGAATCAAGGAAGGACAAGAAAATTATAGAAAAGATGAAGTTACGAAGATGATGGATTAAGAGGTGATTAGAAGCTAACGAACAACCCGAATGATACTTAAAATACCCCAAATAACTATACGAATCAACCCAGAATAAATTATAGCTTCAAAATCTTGATCAAAGGTAGAAAAATATGTGTATGTGTGTGTGTCTTTGGCGTCGAACAAAATAAGAGAGGGAGAGACTTTTGTGATGTGTGTTTTTCTTGAGAGAGAAATGTTTATGGTGAAATGTACCTAGACAATGATTTATACACACACAAAATGGATCCTAGGAATTTCAAAATATCAAAGGATCATAGTTGCAAAATTTTAGGGAAGGTGTTGGTGTTGGGGGTGGCGGACGCAACCACAAGGACAAGGGGGTTTGAAATTTTAAATTTTGATCATGCATAAAGGAATCCCATGAACCTTGGATATTTCCTTCACACTTAAGATATTTTTAAACGACATCGACGGTATGCACAAAAACTGAAAACGCGCGATAACTTCCAAGAAATTTCTGAAAATTTAAATATTTAACCGAAACGCAAAAACGCGACATTTACCAAAAGACTACATTAATTAGCAAGCTGAAACGCATCCGGTAATGATTCTCAGATACACACGGGTGAACTCCCCGGTTAAACACAAAATTACACGTAATTATTAAAAGTCAACTAATTTATGAAAAAGTCAACGACGATAGATTAGGAATTTTTATGAGGTGTTACATCATTTTCCCGTTAGAAGAGCTTTATCCATAAAGCTCAGGACGTGTTATCCAGTGCAGATAAGGGTTTTGAAAACAGGTGCGAGTATTTCTTTCAAAACTGGTCTTCACATTCCCAGGTAAACTTAGGACCTCTCCTCGAGTTCCAACGAACCGTGACGATAGGGGTACGACTCTGCTTTAAACGCTTGACCTCATGATCCATGATTTCAACAGGTTTTTTTGAAAAAATAAAGCTTATCGTCGATTTGGATTTCATCTAACAGAATAACAAGTGTTTCGTCGGATAAACACTTCTTCAGATTTGACACGTGGAAGGTACTATGGACTCTACTGAGTTTCTCTGGAAGTTCAAGTCGATATGCAACGGCTCTAACCTTGGCAAGAACCTTGAAAGGTCTAATATAACGTGGGTTCAGCTTTCCTCATTTGCCGAAGCGTATCACCCCTTTCCATGGTGAAACCTTTAGCATGACCTTATCCCCGACTTGGAACTCCAAAGGCTTACGTCTCTTGTCGACGTAGCTCTTTTGTCTATCACGTGAAGCTTGAATACGACTTTTGATTTGGACAATCTTCTCTGTGGTCTCATAGATAATATTTAGTCATATGAGTTGGTCGTCTCCAACCTCAGCCCAGCAAACAGGCGATCAACACTTCCGACCATATAACGCCTCGAATGGTGTTGCTTTTATGCTAGTGTGGTAACTGTTGTTGTATGAAAATTCTACCAAGGGTAGGTGTCTATCCTAGCCCTTTCCAAAATCAATCACACAAGCACGCAACATGTCCTCCAATGTCTGGATGGTCCTTTCTATCTGACCATCTGTTTGTGGGTGATAAGCGGTGCTCATACTCAATTGCGTTCCCAATGCTTTCTGAAGCGACTGCCAGAAATGAGAGGTAAATCTCCTATCGTGATAAGAGATGATCGAAACTGGCATTCCATGCCTTGAGACAACTTCTTTCAAATACCGTCTTGTTAACTTCTCCATCGAGTCTGTTTCTTTCATTGGCATGAAATGAGCAGATTTAGTGAGTCGGTTAACGATTTTCCAAATCATGTCTTAAACAGTCGACGTCTTTGGCAGTTTAGTCACAAAGTCCATGGCGATCTTCTCCCACTTCCATTGGGGAATCTCAGGTTATACCAGCAAATCAGATGACTTTTGGTGTTCATCTTTAACCTTTGCGCAAGTCAACCATTTACTGACGTAGGTGGCAATTTTTGCTTTTATATTGGGCCACCAATAAAGCTTCTTAAGGTCATGGTACATCTTGTCAGATGCAGGATGGATAGAATACTTCGACTTATGCGACTCGTGCATAATCACAGCTCTCAAATCACCAAAACATGAAATCCAACTCCTATTTTTTTCAAACATAACGTTTCGTCAGAATGGGGTTCGAGTTTCTTAATCATACCACACAAGTCTTTTACTTCATAATTCTCTTCCTTTCTCGCCTCAGCTTGAGCGTTTAAAATTTGTACGGGAAGGTTCAGACCTATAGTCATCACTAAGGCTCGAACTCGTAGTGGCTTAATCCTTTCCTTTCGGCTCAAAGCATCCGCCACCATATTCGCCTATCCCGGGTGATAACGAATCTCACAATCATAATCACTTAGCAATTCCAACCATCGGTGTTGCCTCATGTTCAACTCTTTCTGATCAAGAATGTGCTGCAAGCTCTTATGATCAGTGAACACGACGCACTTCGTACCATACAGGTAATGTCTCCACATCTTCAGAGCGAACACTACTGCTCTGAGTTCTAAGTCATGTGCAATGTAATTATTCTCATGAATCTTGAGTTGGCGAGATGCGTAAGCTATGACTTTCTCCTTGTGCATCAAAACTGCGCCCAACCCTTTGTGCGAGGCATTACAATAAACCACGAGGTTCTCACTCCCTTCAGGTAATGCCATTATTGGTGCACTACATAACTTCTGCTTCAACAACTGAAATGCCACTTCCTCATTTTCTCCCCAATTAAACTTCACGCTTTTCTGAGTTAATTTCTTTATAGGCTTAGCGATTTTTGAGAAACCTTCAATGAATCGTCGGTAATAACCGACAAGGCCTAGAAATGGACAAATTTCAGTTGGGGTCTTGGGTGACGCCTAATCCTTGATTAACTCAATCTTAGCAGGGTCGTGAATGCCTTCGCTATTAATCACGTACCTGAGAAATTGCACTTTTGGAAGCTAGAATTCACACTTTGAAAACTTGGTGTACAACTCCTCCTTCTTAAGAAATTCTAAAATGATCTTAAGGTGTTCTTCATGATCTTCCTTGCTTTTGGAATAGATCAGAATGTCATCAACGAAAACGATCACAAATTTATCCAGATACAGTTTGCACACCCGATTCATCAGATCCATGAATACCGCCGGTGCATTGGTCAATCCAAAAGGCATTACTTGGAACTTGTAGTGGCCATAGCGAGTCCTAAATGCTATCTTTAGAATGTATTCCTCCCGAACTCTAAGTTGGTGATAACCAGACCTCAAGTCAATCTTGGAGTAGACGCTCGACCCATGCAACTGATCAAACAAATCGTTGATTCTTGAAAGTGGATATTGGTTCTTCACTGTAAGCTTGTTCAATTCCCGATAATCAATACACATCCTGAATGATCTGTCCTTCTTATTGACAAATAAAACCGGAGCTCCCCAGGGTGAGGAACTTGGTCTTATAAAACCTTTGTCAACCAGTTCTTGGAATTGAGTAGATAAATCTTGCATCTCAAACGGTGTTAATCAATAAGGAGCTCACGCTACAGGTGCAGCGCCGAGGACTAAGTCGATTTGTAATTCAACTTGTCGAGCTGGTGGAAGTCCTAACAAGTCTTCTGGAAAGACCTCCAAAAAATCCTGGACGATCAGGACGTCTTCAAGTCGCTTCTCCTCCGACTTGTCTTCCGTCTTCTTTACTGAAACTTGTGCCAGAAACACATGGCACCCTTTCTGAATGTACTTTTGAGTCTTGGTACACGAGATGATGTTCAATCTCGAGTTACTCCCACCGTTGCTTCTGTTACCTTGAATTGTTAATATCTCATTGACATAGGGAATACGAACAATCGTTTCGTCACAAACAATATTAAGATTGATTCCTTGAAAACCAATTCCTTCCTAGTTTTATTTCATTGGAGCTACGTGCTCTACGGGCAGTAAGTCGATATTTGAATGGGTGGTCTAGAATAGTTAAGTCAAACCCCCATACTAATAGTGTCGGTTCCGGCCAATTTTTTTCCTCCGTCGGCTAACTTTGTATATCTAACGTCTAAGATCAGTAGAGGATTCAATTAAGGAACTAAACGTAGTCAAACACAAAAGCTTCTATCGGCGCAGAGTCAAATAAGATATTTGCATACGGTTATTAAGGAGAATCGTTCCCGTAACAAACATTGGAGTCTGGGTTGCCATATACCTCCTCTTATGCATAAGCTCTTCCCACGAGCTCATTGTTAGCAGTCTTGTTTCATCCGTATTCTGATTTATGAGTTTAGGACAGTTACTCTTGTAGGGTTCATGTCCACACAACTCCAAAGCAGGTCACAAAACCCTCTAGGTTCTCATAGGGCTACTCTGTGCGGCTGTGCAAGCTACTGCAGATTCTTAAATCTTAGTCATATGCCTCTATCTTCTTGCAATTTCATGCATTTCACGTATACACTGCCCCTCGTGATGGTTAGTCTTGCACTTATTACAATAGGGCAAAGACCCAACATACCCTTCTTCTCACGTTACCAACCGGAACGCCCTTGAACATTATGCCCATCGACATTTGGCCTTTAAAAGGCGTGGT
The DNA here is from genome assembly GCA_026074375.1 of Tanacetum coccineum. Taxonomy (NCBI): domain Eukaryota; kingdom Viridiplantae; phylum Streptophyta; class Magnoliopsida; order Asterales; family Asteraceae; genus Tanacetum; species Tanacetum coccineum. The sequence continues at coordinate 13,444 of BQNB010047767.1, read as the reverse complement.
TGTACTTGAATCTCGGTTGTCTATGGGAATGTTGCAAACCTCCTCTTATTTTTGTTCGATTCTTTGATTGGTTTGCCGTAGTTAGCCTATAAGGGTGTTTATGCTCTATAATCCTTATAATATGTTGTTTTGGGGTAGTATTTACTAATCTACGTGTTTGGAATGTTCGATAGCCATCTGATAGAGTATTGTATAGCGTTCAGTTGACGATCCATATTCTACACTTGCCCCTTGGATAGTATCGGGAGACCACACAATAAAATTTACTCATTTAGACTAATGTATTCTCCTTCTCTAAGGACCTCTTGGTGCACAGCAAGATTTGTTCCTAAGAATTTTGAGGTATACGGCACTAAAGTTATTTCCCTTCACAACTAAATTTCATAACTCAGTTTCCCTTTTCTGAATCCCTATTCCTATGAAATAACCTGGTTAATCAACTTCATGAGTGCCTCCACGACTGGGCATACGCAGAGCATCAGTTCCAACTGTCTTTTCGTGAGAGTCCCACCAAGTCTATGCACCGCTTCTTGCATGGTGCATGAGGCGTACTTCACTTGATACTTTTGTGGACAGTTGTGATGTGGAAACACTGGTAACCATCTTTTCATACCATCTATCAGCCTACCTAAGCACTTCCTTCAGTTCCCCTTAAAGATGACGTGGCTAACATTTTAAGAACTCCTGAATAAGTGCAATCCCACGAGAAACGGGGCATCAAACCACCAACATTCATATAGGTTCCCATGTCCTATTTCCCTCCACTCCATTACTCTCCGTTTCCATAGCCATCCCCATTAATCATCCTTACGTCATCCCCACTCTCCATTATGGGTCCGCAATTTCTGTTAGCTCATAAGCTTCTAAAGCTTTTCGCACCCAAGTCACTCGATCATTTCTTCCATAATAGCATGTGTATTCTTTTTTTTTATGTTGTGTAGAGTAAGGCAACGCTTACATCACAAACAATTATACAACTCGGTGAGATTTTTTAGGCGAGATGAGGATCACCCATAAAATGTTGTTGAAATTGATTAGTCTTATAGCATTAAGGTCTATCATACAGAGATAAAGAATCATAATAAGCTCATGATATGCCAAGACGAAGTAAATAGCAATACAATACGTAAAAGATAAACGGAAAATAACAATAGATAAATAGATATCATAACTGAAATAATAGTTAGGTACATCGATTTCTCAAAAGACGATACAAATTCCTAATGATACTACTGCTAGCCACTAGCTACTACCGATAGATATATAATAACCTAATCGAACATGCCTACGGGCGACGGCCCAAACGTCTCATAGCTAAAGTCTCGAGCCTCCTGAACTCAGTTCGGTCATAGTAGCGAGATATGCGCATCTGCCTTAACTCCTCCTGAGTATATGACATGTGACGTCGAAGATTGTCAACTCGCTCCTTCTTGACACACAACATCCCTCACAGTCTTATGTTGTCCCTCTCTAACACCCTAATCCTAGCCAATACACCGGTCCTCTGCTCACTGGCAGCCAACATCCCATGCTCATGCTCTCTCCGAGCTCTCTCAATATCCGAAACCATATCGACTCCAATCTCAATGGTACCTCTATCCCTAGACTCGGCCTCTTCCTCGGCCTCCTCCTCTCCATAACTCCTAATACCAACCTTAACTCCAACATCTGCCTCCTTAGCTGTTGCAGCCTCAGCAGCTGTAGTATCAACATCAATGTCTACCTGAACATCAGAATCAATGTCGGGCTCAGTGTATGCCTCATAACTCTCCTTTGTACTATCATCATAATCAGATAAACTGATTGTGAGTTTTAATACACTTGTAAAATATACTATAATAATAATATTCCAAAGAGCAATTAAGAAAATTACCAAGTTACCCTTGATAAAATTCACTCTTAAAAATATATATAATATAATATATAATACGTATATTAAACCAGGTAAGAATGATCACCCGGGTCCTTTCCCAACGACTTTGTTGCAATTGAAACCACGTTAAAGAGACGGATTTATGATTTTGAATGAAAAGCAAGGATATTTTGATGATCTATAACAATCACATAAAAAGCACAAAGTAAAAATGAACAATTAAAAACAATTAAGCTCTTAAAAAGGGTAACGGGAAACAAATAAAACGTGACATATAAACAAGTAAATCAAAATTAAGTCCTAAAAATGCAAACTAAATTCCTAAACCTCAATTAAGGCAAAAGAAATTTTAAGGAAAAAGAAAAATATTTTTTCTTTTGATTATTTTTTTTGATTTTGATTTTTTATTATAAAAAAAAACTATTTAAATCTACCTCAAATCCTAAAATAATAAAAAATAAGCAAATAATTGAAATATATTTTTCCTATGTAAAACGACAGAAAAAGAAAATTTATAAGAAAAAGAATCACTATTTTTGGCTTTTAGATTTTAAAATATAATTTTTCTAGTAATTAAATCTAATAAAAGCTTAAGAAATAATAAAAAAAATGCTAAAATATAAACCTAAAAATTTATAAATTATACTAAAAAGAGAAAAGAAGAGAAATTAATAAAAATAAAAGCCCTATATTTTTACTTTAATAAAAAGTTTTAATTAAACTAATTAAAAAACTAAACTTAATTATTATTTAAAAATTATTAACTAACAAAGAAAACTTAACTAAGGATTAACTATGCAGGTCCTTAAAGGACTAAAAAATGCAAAACAAGGCTAACTGAGAAAAACAATTAAAAGTTAACAAATAGTTTACACTTCTACCCCTGAGCCCCACCCATTACAAGTTTTAGTCCCAATTTAGCCCAAAATAAGTTAGAGTTCCTAAAAAGTGCTATTATTGAAAACTTTATAAAGCAAAGTTGGAGAACACGTCAGGTGTAATACCTTTAAAGGGAAAATACTATTAGCTGAAAACCAATAATAGCCAAGAAACATCTTAACAAATAAGCTTGTTTTTACAGAAATGTAGGGTTTTCCCTTGGTTTCACTTAAACAGCTAAAACAAGCTCAATTTAAGCTCAAATTGAAAAGCAAAAGGAGATCTAAGAAGTTTATGATGTGCTTATACTAATTAAGAAAAGAAATTTGGTGCTAGAAACTCCTGAAGAAGCAACGTGAAAATTGATGAAAGGAAAAAAGCTTAAACTCAGTAAACCAAGTCAAAAAGCTCAAAAACAATATAATCTCAAATGCTCAAAAAGCAACCTCAGACCTTAAACTTTTGCAAACTAGTTTACCTACATATAAGCTAAGTTACCAAATCATAAAAACCTAAGCTATAAGCTAGAATATTATAATCTAAAAGCTAAAATCTTAAACCTACTGTTTTTGGACTTTTTGGATTTTTATGGCTTTTGACAGCAACTTAACTCTATAAATTTAGCAAGAAAGTGCAAGATAAAAGCATACTCTAAAATTAATCATAAGAAAACCAAACTACAAATGAATTTTAAATCCAATACTTAAGTTTACTAGCTAAAATGGAATCCTAAAGTGACAGCAGTACTAACTGCTGTTAGTAATGTTGTACTTGGCAAAAGGCAAGAAACAAATGTGCAGGTATCCTAGAGGGATAACCTGCACTTAGACACTCTTATTGAGTGTGCAAAAACACAAGACAAGAGATAACCAAGCCTTGAGTGGCTTAGTTTAAATTTTAACAAGCAAAAACTCAATAGACAGATTCCCCTGGTGCTAGCATATCTTAATGAGCCTCAAAATGAATTATAAAGCAAACTAAACCTCAAAACCTCTTGAAAACTTAATAACTTGAGAAATCTCAGCTGTCCAAATGAAATTCCCCTAGTCACTTTGACTATTTGAGGTCAAACACACTTATTCCAAACACCCCTTAATAACATGACAGAACTTGATTCAACTTGATATCTAAAAACTAACTATCTAAACCTTGAAACCAGATGTTACTAAGCTTATTACTAACCTAATGAACACAAATCAATAACCACTTAAGCTAAAATCAAGATCTATTACTAATCACTAACTAGTATTTTTTGGATTTTTATGATTTTATAACAAGTAATGAAAAATTAAGATCTAAAAGTATATGCTGAAAACATGTCATCAATAAGGCACAAATAAATATTAAACTAAGCACAAAAAAGCATTCCAATTTAAACAATAGTATTTAATAAGCAAATAAGCAATATAAGCAAAATTTAAACTAGATCTTTAAAATAGAAATTTAAAGAGAAACTTACTATTGGCCTAGCTTAACAAGGCACAAAGAGGCTCTTAGAGCTATTCTACAGCTCTAGCTTATCCATGAGAGCCCTTCCATGTTTGGCTCTCCTTCCAAAAGCCACAATCCAAATGTAAGGTTAAATCTAGACAATTTTAAAAAAAAAAAAAAAAAAAAAATAAAAATATTGAATTTAAGTAAGATTAACAACTGAATTAAGCTCAATTTCAGCTTAGAGACTGAAAGAGCTGAATAAGAGCTTATAGGATTTTATGAGTAGCATTTGAGAACCAATTGTGCATATAGAGAGCTATATTGAATAAAAAAGAGGTTTAAAAAATATAAAAGCAAACTCTGAATTTGATTAACTAAAAACTGATTACTTAGATAAAAGACAATTACAACTGATTTTAAAAAGAAGAACTACAATAACAAAATATCTAAAAGTACACTAGGTGAAAACCTAGTAAAAAGAAGATAAAAAAAAAAGATATGTGTGTGTGTGATAGTGAGAGGAGGCTTTTATAAAGGCCTTTGATGAAGCTTTCTAGCGCATGAATTCCTCTGCACGCTCCCTCAGAATCTCATCCGTACATATTTCCAATCTTGGATCAATGATTATGCAGTTTAGATCATTTCTTGGAATCACACGGATTGCCAAGCTGGCAATCCTTGATGTGACCCTTGTGTTACTTTTCTGAGTGATCCAAGAGTAAATCCCAATTCTCCTTGTGCTTTCTTCCATAGCCACGTGGCCTTAGCTTGAGAGTGAGTTAATGAGAAGCTTGATTTGACTAATCTCTCCCTGCCATCTTGTAAACGAGCTCTTGAATTGTCTAAATCACCCCTTAATTGAGAAAAGCCCCTTGATTTGACTGAGGGTAAACTCTTGGAAGGGACGATGATTAGTAATAATGGTTTCGCGCCTTTTTTAACTATAAAACGGGTAAAAGTCGTTTGAACTTTAGGCTTTTGGCAAATTTAGTCCTTGTACTTGGTTTATTAAAAAGTTGTAGTGCAAAACAACTTTAAGACAATGGCAGAAAGGACCTTGTGGTTTTTATAAAAGGGTATTGGACTAAGGTTTTGGGCTTTTGGATCCGGGTGTGGCCCATTTAGGTTTAGGGTCCATTTGTGTGATTTTTGAAACTTGAGGGACAATTTTGGAATATATTGGGTTTTGTCCTTTTATGGTTGACTTCTATTGACCAAGGTTTGACTTTTTTTACTTTTCCTACTTTTGGCTTTGCATCTTTGGCTTCTTTTGAGCTCTTCCGTTTCTCGTGTCCGTGTTTGCCCGTTCTTGACGGTTTTCTTGTGATTTTTGATATATCCGTACCTGCACACACAAAACACAAAAATAAGCATATATTTGCCATTTTAAGTCTGTTTTGGGTTTATTTGGGTTATTTTAGGTACAAACGGATATGTGTATTTTACACTTATCGTGCGCTAACCGCACCTCTAATCCTCTTACGAGGTGGTAGCAGGTCGGCATGTGCGGGAGACAAGGCTCCTGGTACGAGGGTAGCTAACGGTACTGAAACAGTAAGAGATCTACACCTCTTGCGAGATGGCCCTGCAAAAATAGTAGCTGGTGCGTCAATAGAAGAATCTGGTAGAGAATGACCTGATGAGGAATCTGAAGAATAATCTAGTGATGAATCAGATAAAGAATCCGATGAAGTGTCATCTGATGAGAAATGGTATGATAAAGAATGATGTGGTGGATACCTCGATGCAAGATGACCTCTCGAACTCTCTTCCTCGCTGTCAACATCTTACGCACCCCGTTAGGCTGGGTATGGTAAAGTCGACCAAGAGGAATCAACTAACCTGGCAAAATGAGAACAACTAGTCGACGAGGTAATCCGGGAGGTGCGGGGTAAAATCTGACGTAGAGTAGGTGGTGTAACATCACTAGGTGATAAATAATGAGTGGGTAATGATGGCAGTGATGAGCGTGCAGCTACTCTGCTCCTCCACCGAGCAACAGTAACCTTGTACGGGTCCTGTGATGGTGGTCTCTCAGAAGCGTCACTGTCAGATGAATCAGTGTACAAA
>BQNB010047766.1:0-35325 GCA_026074375.1 Tanacetum coccineum | reverse complement strand
TAACACATAGTATTCATAATCAGTGTTTCTATATAGTCAGTTGTATTTATACATCTTGGCTATTATCCTTCATAGGCTGCAAAGATATATTCGTTTAGGGACACACAAATGCAAATTATGTCAAGACCTTAAGTTTGAAAATGAGAAGCTTAGAAAAGAAATATCTAGGCTAAATCAATTTAATGATAGTAGTCATTCACTTAGGAAAATAATAAGTTCTCAAAAATCTTTCGAAGATAAATCCGGTTTAGGATTTAATTTTACCAAAGGGTCACCTAGCGAAACCAAACAAGTAAACTTTGTAAGAACTCAAGAAGTCGAGTTGAAAGAAAAATTGATAGAATCAAACCCAAAATCAAAACCAAAATCTATACTTATAAACAATACTAAAATTCCTACTGCAAGTGATGATGAGGTAAAATATTTTTACAAACCTTCCTTAAAACCCAGAGTCGGATTTACTAAACCCACAATCAGGTCTAAAACACCTCCTCCGAGAAGAAAGGAAAACTCTCATCCTTGTTCCAAAACACCTCAACCTAGGAGAGACCAAGGTAGACCAAATTACTCTAACACTAATCACACAATGTGGAATCATCCACACCAACCAAGCTTTACTCAATGTGGAAGATGTTCACCGTGCATGTGTTCAAATCAAGTGCAAAACATGTTCAAAAACAATAACTTCGGTCCCATGAAACAATGGGGACAAAATGGCTAAATGATCATATCTTCCGAGGTTAATCATCTACAAACATCATTAGGATTTCGTCAAACAAATTAAAGAACTCATATAGGATTTCCATAAATCCTCATCCTTAAAGCTTGCTACCTTGAAGATTTTAAAGTGATTTATCTTGAAGGCTAAGGTACGTCTCACTTTCTAATTACGTAAATTATAGATTGGTATATGATATACTTAGTATTAGTGATATTTAGGAAATATGGTAGTCACTAGAAATGTCATTTGTTGGCTTTCTAATTTTAAAAGAATTTGTTCATTAAAACCATTCTTTCACATGGATTATCCATGAACCACTATGAAATGGAAATCTTTTATGGCCACGAACTCACGTAGACGAAGAAAAGTGAGTTAATGGATAATAATTAACATAGAAGTAGGATTAAATTTTGCATTAGAAAATTCTTAAACCACTATGGATGAAACAAACTCCCTTCCACCCCGACGCTCGCCTCAACTACGTCTATCAAAATCGCCTTGTTGAAGTCTCAACTCCATTCCAATATCTCACCTTCAACAATATCAACTTTTTCCATTTCAAAACGTATCAATTAATTTTTTCGTTCGAAGAAATAAACTCACCATGTTCGCAAAAAGTCTAGTCACCAAATCATCTTATGTATTGACATCTTGATTATCTCGTCCGAAATAGTCGAAGAAACTTTTTAATTAAACAATAGGTTAATTAAAAATTGTCAATATTCATTCTCACAAAACTGGCCAAAATTCGAAGAATTTTTTTTTTCAGGTGGCGGCCCCCTTAAAATTAAAGGGACCGGCCGTGTAAAAAGGGCGACCCCCTTAATTAATTAAGGGGACCGCCTATCTGTGAAAAAAAACACCCCCTTACAGTCGAATCTATATACCAAACATTAATTTTTTTCTTCCCTCTTTCTCCTACCTGCTGTAAACAAAAACCCCATCACCAAAACCTTCAAAATCAAACCTCAAATCACCAAATCAACCAAAATTCGCAAGGGGCAATTACTAACAAGTCTATCAAAAATATCCATTTTAAGTTTTTCAACCATCTTTTGTTTGATTTCATCCAATTTTGTTTCTTAATCATAATTGGATAAGATTTTTACATTATTGTCTTTATTTCTTGATTTAGTCTAGGATTTTCATAACTATAATGATTCCCATAGTCATAGGAACACTACAACCTTGATAGGATTAAATCAAAACACTTATTGAGTCAAAATTTTAAGAATTGTTATATAATGAACATATGGCTTGAATTTTTGCCATATATGTTATTTTTAATACTTACACATTATGGTTAATGCCAAAACATGTTAAAAATAATCTAGTATGATTATCCAAAACACCACAACCACACAAAACAACACACACACACACACAACTTATATATATATATATTATATTATAATTTTATTTTATATATATATATATATCAAATCAATGAGTAAAATTTTATAAAAAAATAAAGGAGTGTTTGATTCATCTTCTAGGATGATTGTTTAGAGTTGAGATGGCCATCACTACATTTTTATCACGTATGAGTCATTAAAATATATAATTCATATATATTTTGACATATTGGACAAGATTTCTACCCATAAGGGAGCGTTTGATTTATCAGGAATTAATAAGAATTTTTGAGTCAAAATACTTTACTAGTAATAAGCCAATTGCAAACAAACTCACATGAATTAACGAAATATACAATCTAATGTATACATTTATCAATACTTAAAGTTGAGTTAAAAATAAACTAAGGAACATAAATTACTCTTGCTTTTTACTTTTTTGAGGTCAAAATATTTTGTTTCCTCATATCCGTATTTTTCTTACATACTTTTTTATTTTCTGCATTTTTTTTGACATCTATTGTTGACTTGTTTAGTGCAAAAATGCAAATGCTTCTACATCAATATATCTCTCATAAATCATACATTCCAAGGTATCTTAAAATTCCCGGGCATTCTCACACATACTATTTGCTAATTCTACAAAATATTGAAAACTGCAACCTTCCACGATGGTGTATTGAATGATCAAGTCCTCTCAAAAATTCCAACAAATATCGAGCACCTCTTACTAACCCAATTGCTTTATTGTCTCTTTCAAATCAAGAACTGGGTGTTTGAGATTTATTCTAGACTTCTATAGTCAAGTCATGGTATAAACCAATTACTATTGCTATCTTGTCATATCTTTTATGATTCAACACGAATTCATAACTCTTACTCTCACTTAATTCGGTCAAATCCTCGCAATTCCATACAATGGTCAAGCCATTTTTACAAACGAATGAGACCTTGCATCTCTTGAATATTCTCAAGAAACTAAGGGACCATATTGCACCGATCTTCCTACTCCCGACGATATTCATCGACTTCTTGAATTGGAACGTGTGGTGGTAGACCACACCATTAAAAGTCAAACGGTTGCTCTCAATCCAAATCAAATTCTCACCAAAGAACTAAGCCCCAACATGAAGCAATAGGAAGAACACGTTCGATAGAATGTATTCGAACTAGGAGGACATCGAGACATTCTCCCCGCTTGTCTTGCTCACATGTTGTATTGTGTTGTTGCCGAAGAACAATACAATCTTGCTTATTTCTTTGTCAAAAGAATCGAATGTGCCAAAGCTTTTCCTAACCGCAATCTTCCTATTTGCATGTTTTAAACTCGTCTTTATCGATTCGTCTTGGAAATGTATCCTCGTCTTGACAATCGGCACCTATGACATTGTGAGCGAGTTCATGCGTCCTTTGCTCTAGACAAACTCAACGATCTCGATGTGACCATTGCAAGGCACGCCAGTTCCGTCTCTTCTTTTTCCTCTCATATCAAGGTTCGTCATTCATAACACAATGATGATGATGACAATGTCAAACTTCTCGAGCAAAGTACTCCATTCGTACCAATATTCTTATTATATATTCATGCCACTCGTACTACAAAATACCAAATTCCTTCCTCTTCCGTACAAACCGATGAAACTCTCTTTGCATGACAAATCACCTTGCTCAACCAAACGCAACAAATGCATAAGGAGATGCGCGAACGGTTCAAATCATTTGGAAAGGCACTAAAAGGAGTGTTTAGCAAAAAGAAGAAGTAAACACATAGGAGATAAATTAGCTTGATAGCTAAATGTGGTTTAAGACAATTTTTGACTTGATTATGTGTATGTTCTAAACAACTTGTGTGGTGATTATATGATTATTTCAGTACGATTGAGTGTATGGTTTTCTTTGAATATTGTTAGATATGATGATTTAAACCTTTAGTTGTTTTATTTAATCAACTACTTATGCTACTTTGGTTTCATGATTTGACGTGTTTATTGCATGTTATATGATTAAATTATAGTTTAATAAGCTCAAATTCGACCCATTTCTCAACCCGTAAGCTCAAATTCTAGTTCAATAAGCTATCATTCTGCTTTATAACTCTTAAAAGGCTTATTAGATAATGTATGAACTCTTGTTAAAAGATTTGAGCTTAAAACCCATGCGTTTTTATTTAAAACCCCTAAAACGACCCATTTTGATTTCTAGCTAAACGAATCCTTAATCTAAACTTTTGTTACGTTAAAACATCTTATTTTAGCTTATTTAAATAAGCTATAAGCTGCAAATCTCTTTTGGAATCTTAAAATAAGACTTGCAGTAATTGTAGATAGTTTTGCAAATATTTTCATGCTAAGGGATATATATTATAAATTTCTAAAATTATGAATTAGAGGGGCTGAAAATGTCATTTTATTAAACTTATAACTCCAAGGGTTGTTCTTGCCAAGTTTTAAAATTAAGGGATTTAAATTATATACTTTATATATATAAGGTTAATTATGTAATTAATTATAATCCAAGGGTAATTATTGCCAATTTGATATTCTTAAAAATATAAAATATTATATTTTTATATAAATTATAAAAATATAAATAAATATTATAAAACTAGATTTTATTAAACCTCGACACATTTATCATTATTAATTAACGATCGACGTATTATAAATTAATTACGCATTATATTAAACGTAATTTATCATCGACTAACTTTTGAAGAAACTTAAAACTATAATCTATCACATTACTATGGAGCTTCATGTGAGGAGTTCCATTTGGGTATACGTTTTGACGAGTTTGCTGGATTTACGATTTAAAGTGTCCTGACTCCTCAAACGTTTACTACATGACCTCTGAATTATGATGGCCCGAATAGTGATACGATATTTCCATAATATTTCAATCAAAATGATATTACATTAAAGGCTTTATGACATAAAACATAATCAACCAAACTAAGACTTGACATGTTACATCAGGTTGCGTGACGAAGCCGTTACTTTCATTTCATATACTTTTGCCATCAATTAGATTTCCCTATACTATTAAGGTGAGTTCATAGCCATGCATTCAGTCTTTTAAATGTTTCATAAACCCGCGAGGGGGATACATGCTATAAACCATGAATGTAAGTATTTTTCTGTATGCTATCCTGATACATTATTGCCTAAGTCCCTACTTTTGCCATTAAGTCCCCACTATCATGAAACGTTAATTACTCGTCGGGGTAAGCGTGAATGCTGTGAATAGATCTATTTGGGACTGGACTCCCCGTTGGACTACCTATAATGTCGGTAAACATTGCAACATTTGAAATAACTTTACGGGTTCGTTTGGCAAGTTACCTCGTTGGGCAATTATTTGTGATTATTTAACCTAAGGTTTCGGTGTCATGAGCTTAGGGCAATAATACTATTTTTCATGATAATTATATGTGTTGCAATTACTACAAACTATGGGTATATAAACCACTATTGAGCTTGTATTCAAAACTGTTTACTATAAACCTATGAATTTCACTCAACCATTATATTGACTTTTTAGCATGTTTATCTCAGGTAATTGAGCAACTTATGGCACGGAGTGGCACGGACTTGAACTAAACTGTTATCATTCAAACTTTATGTTTTCATGTAGATTTTAGGACCTCTGTTTGTAAAAACTCTGATGAAATAATGAATGCAAACTTATCTTTTAAAAATGTCTCTTTCGAGTCGTTTTCTATGATTATGACTATTGTACTATGAAATAATACCCAAGATTAGCTTCCGCTGTTATATGTCGAAAAATGGGGGTGTTATAGATTGGTATTAAGCACCACGGTTATAAAGAACAAGGTCGAAACCTTACCTATAACTACTTTTCTTTTTCCATCCAAGAAAGTCCTCCGTGGTGCTACATCTTTCGGAATAGTATGTAAAGATACATAACTATTATACTATTATATAAATAACATATGTTATTTACCGCTGGGTTGTTAACAGAACGATGTCTTCTCCCAAACCTATCCGTTCCAATGTTGAGGATGCCTTTTCCTCAAACTTTCTGACTATCTCCCGGCTTCCCCGGATTATTTCCCAGCTTCATTGGGAAATACTTATTCTAGCTCTTCGAACTCATTTGGTGTAGTTCCAATAGCTTCACCAACTCTTTCGCTCTTTCATGATTGATCCTACAGAAAAGGTATGCAAGCATTTTATGCTAAAAAATCACCTATCCCACATCCAACTATCATACCTCAATCATCAATGCTTAATCCTCAAGAATTCTTTCTTTCTGAAGAACTACTACCACCAATGAAACGAGGTTGTTCATCCTCATCTACTTCTGCCCTACCTCAAGACTTTGAGATAGGAGAAAGCTCTCGTAAGACAAGTCTGGAACGTCACGAGGAGCAAATTGAGGAAATCTTGAATCATCTAGATGAACTCTCTCTCGACCGTATTGAATACATAGAAGACAAAATTGAAGGACTCGGAAAAGGTTGGGTGATTATCCAACAAGACTTTGACAATCTAGAAGCTGAACTCCAACAAGCTCGTGCTCAAATTACTAAACTTCAGAAGAAGCAGATGGGAAATAACCACAAAATTTCTTTGGCTCTCTTCAGAATTACTGACCTAGAACAAATCATAGAAGAAATCCAAAATCGTCACCAAGAAGATAAGGAAAGTATTCTGAATGCCATCAATGAACTCAAGGTCAACCAAAAAGGACCATCGGTCTATTATATTAGATCTTAGTTAGCGCCTTTATTAAAACCTAGCCACAGGATGTGTGGTATATGTGAAAACCGTTTGAGCTCATGTTTGTTTAGAACATGATCTAGGATGAATTAATAACAAAGGCAGAATATTCAAACATTGAATCATTATTATTAATACAAGGTTTTTCATCATTATCACCTAAGATACATGACTACTACAAGCCCCAATCTTACCTAATCAATGGTAAGACGGTTACATCAACAGGAATCATAAGATCCTTAAGGCTACACCACCATGCTAGTATCTATCTCTTGTAGGACGTGTAAACCCACACACACAACATGTTTTACACCTTTGGTGCACACACACTTTTTGACACACTTAAAACAATGCATCTATGTCTCTTTATATAGAGAGAACATTAGACTTTAACAAAGGAAATCATAATTAAATTAGGAAACATATTTAATAGAATTAATAGCATTAATCAACATTAATGCTATTATTAGGAAACATTTTTAATAGCATTAATGGCATTAATCAACATTAATGCTTTTAAATCTTCCTAATCAACAATTCAATCAACATTAATAGTATTAATCTCCAAGTTGTAACTTATCTTCAATCAACATTAACTTGGTCTTTATCTTTTTAAGCAAGTCTTCAATGTTGATCTTGTTTCTTTCTTTATCATATCTTGTAGAATTCCATAATGCTTAATTAGTCCCTCTTGTTTCATTCTTTTGTTCTTTTGTCTCATCAAATCTATAAATCCCAATAATCTTCCCCTATTTGAAGATGACAAAACAAACAATGTTCTTGCACGAACTTCCCCTGAAGTTAAGATCAGGGAAACTCTTTTGAATGAACATTTCCTTTGTAAACTGCTTCCCCTTAACTTAAGATTTCCCTTAAGTTATGCACTCCATGCCATGCCACCACAAAACCGTTTAAGCTCTGTTTGTTTTAAAAATGATCTAGGATGAATTTAATAACAAAGCGCGAATATTTAAACATTGAATCATTGTTATAATACAAGGTTTTCATCATCATCACCTAAGATAAATGACTACTACAAGCCCCATTAACTTACCTAAATCAGGTAAGACGGTTACTTCAACAAGAATCATTAGATCCTTGGGCTACACCGCAATGCTAGCATCTATCTCTTGTGGGATGTGTAAACCCACACACACAACACGTTTTACACCTTTGGTGCACACACACTTTTTGGCACACTTAAAACAATACGTCTATGTCTCTTTATATAGAGAGAACATTAGACTTTTACAAAGGAAATCATAATTAAATTAGGAAACATCTTTAATAGAATTAATAGCATTAATCAACATTAATGCTATTATTAGGAAACATCTTTAATAGCATTAATGGCATTAATCAACATTAATGCTATTAAATCTTCCTAATCAACAATTCAATCAACATTAATAGTATTAATCTCTAAGTTGTAACTTATCTTCAATTAGCATTAACTTGGTCTTTATCTTTTTAAGCAAGTCTTCAATGTTGATCTTGTTTCCTTCTTTATCATATCTTGTAGAATCCTCCATCTTTTGTAGAATTCCATAATGCTTAATTAGTCCCTCTTGTTTCATTCTTTTGTTCTTTTGTCTCATCAAATCTATAAATCCCAACAATCTTCCCCTATTTGATGATGACAAAACAAACAATGTTCTTGCACGAACTTCCACTGAAGTTAAGATCATGGATCTTTATGAATGAAACAATCTTCCTTTGTAAACTGCTTCCCCTTAACTTAAGATCTTCCCCTTAAGTTATGCACTCCATGCCATGCCACCACATGGTCTATACATTCCTTTCATCTCTGTAACCTCTTCCCCTTTTTATCATAATTCAATAGGGAACATATGCAACTTTGATCTTCACAACTACAAACCATATATCAAAACTTCTAATCCAAACTTTCCAATGTCTCAAATTACCCTCCATGACGCATATATAAGATTATGAATTCATAGCAGAAAGAAAATTTTAAATAGCAGTTGTTATACATAATTGTAAGCAGTAGTAATGACCTTTTCCTGAATTTATGCATGAACATATCCTGATGGTTAAACACTTTGTCAATTAAGCTTCCCCTGAAAACAATAAGTTAACTATCTCTTGATTCTTCAAATTCTGTAGGATTTTTTTAATGATTACTGATGAAGAAAACTAAGTATGACCAATTTGATGCAGGATGTAGGAAATTTAGAATACCAATCTTGTATTTATGTCTTGCCATATTATATGATAAGAACTCATAATCTTCTTCTTCGTTTTATTAGTAGACCTCGATCTCTTAATAAATCTGCATGCCTTACATGAGTCACTGACCACGTGATAGTAAATACTTGTGAGTACTACAATGTATCTCCCTTACATCAGTAAAAACTAGTTTTATCAAGTCTTCATCATAAACCGTATATAAAGCCAATAAGGTTATCTCTAGACCAAAAGATATATAAGATCAGCATTGATAAATCTACTGCATCTTCAAATAAGTCATAAACAATTCTTGTTAATCACATTTAAACCAATAAAAATACGAGCCTTTAAACCAGTTAAGAAACCAAAAACCAAAAATCTTATGTGTGTGTTATCCGATATCTGTCAAAGCTAGCAGTACTAACTTCTTTTTTCGGACAAGGCTAGCAGTTGTAATTGCTTCTTGCAGTACTAACTTCCTTTAACCCAAACAATATTAACATAGGAAGCAGTATTAACTTTATTAAACCCGAACAGTATTAACTGCTTAAATTCAATAGCAGTATTAATATCATGAAGCAGTATTAACTTTTTAATCCCAAGTAGTAGTAACTAACTGCTTTTACCACAAGTAGTAGTAACTGTTTTTAACGCTAGCAGTAATTAAAACAACAATAATAAAGTAGTAACTGCTTTTCTACCTTCGCAGATATTAACTCATGGACTCTTACTATGGTTCTTCCATACTAGGCAGCACAAAGTACATTTAGCAGCATTTTAACCCATCCTTGACAGCTATTTAAGTATGTACTTAAGCCATAGCACATTAAACTGAGTTCGAGCCGCACTATATTTAAAAACAAACAGCAGAAAATACTCAAGCTAGCATTAATCTTCTTTAAACATTAACTTTGGATACAAATTCACAGTAGTAATATCCTATTACCTGTTGATTACCAGTGACCTAGATCATTGCCTTGAAGTTTTCTTATGTCTGTCTGATTTAAGCACCGATATGATCAGAATAAACATAACATCCTTCTCATTACCAATCATGGGACACCATAGTACCAATTAGTGCATAACCACCAACTTTATACAATCACGGCTTATCAAGAAAACCCTAAAAGAGTTTGAATGAATTCATACCAAGCCGTGTATACACCACATCAGATCCGAAAAATATGCTACCCCCTAATTGTCTAAGGTTTGATCAGTTAGAGCACAACGGATAAAAAAGAAACCCAAATAAATAGTAACAAAGCTTACCAATCGTATTGCATACCCAAACAGGTAGAGAGGACGATTATAAGCATCATTATAGCACTGAATCTTCAAAACCCCATAAAACTTTCACCACATGATTTCTTGAAAATTAGGGTTTTTAGGGTTTCTTTAAAACCTTGTAGATCCTAGATCGAGAGCCACATGGCTTTGATACCAATTGTGAAAATCGTTTAAGCTTCCTTTTGTTTAGACTTGATCTAGTTGAATATTAACAAAGGCAGAATATTCAAACATTGATTCATTGTTATTATTACTAGGTTTTTCATCTTCAATCACTAAGATACATGATACTACAAGCCCATGATGTTGATTTTTATACACTATAAAAATATACGATAATAAATATACCTTAGAGCAATTAAGAAAATTCCACTAAGGAAAAATTCAATTAAAAAGATAATATATATATTTATAGTTATATATATATATATAAATAGATATATATATATATATATATATATATATAATTTTTTAATACGTATATTTAACAGGGAAGTTGATCCACCCGGGTCGTTTCCCCCACACGACTTTGTGAATGAACCTTTGCTTAGCTTGGATTGTGATTTGAATGAGAGAGAAGATATTTTTGAGTTTCTATAACTACTAATTAAAAGCAACAATTAAAATGAACAATTAAATACTATTAAACACTTAAACAATTAACGGGAGACAAATAAAACGCGACAATTAAGCAAATATACTAAAATTAACCCGTAAAAATGCAAACTAAAATTCTAAACCTAAATTAGGACAAAAGAAAATTTTAAGAAAAAGAAAAACATTTTCTTGATTATTTTTGAATTTATTATGAATTAAAAACTATTTAATCTAATTAAATCCTAAAAAATAGCAAATTAAGTCCTAAAAATTTAGAAAAATAATTTTTAACCTTAGAAAAGTCTAAAATAACATAAAAACTCAAAAAACTATTTTTAACTATTTTTAAAATTAAAATCCTATTTTTAAACTTAAAATTAAAAGCTCAAAAATGAAAATTAAAATCTAAAAGGTGTAAAAATGATTTTACTGAATGTAAACCTAAAAGTAATTTTTATAAAACTAAAAACTATTTTTTTGTAATTTTCTGAAACTTTTTCTATTTTTTATGAATTTTCTAAAATTAAAACCTACGGAAATTCCTAGAAAATAATAAAATAAAGAGAAAATTTTGGAAAATTCAGGAAAAGTCTAAAAACTAATAAAGAACACAAGAAAAATTAAAGGAGTGACACAGCTTAAAGAATAAACTCAATAAGCTACGGCTTATTGTTTATACAGGAAATGAAAATGTGTACAAGTATTAGATTGTGCAAGATATGGTTGGATGAGCTATTGAAGCACAATGGTAAAACGTATGGTTTATAAGAGAGAGGTCTTGGGTTCGAGGTCTGGCAACCCCATTTTTAGCTTCTTTTTTTTTGAAAAACAACAAATAAAACTTATAAAGCCAACATTTCTAAGAACTTTTAATAAAAGGAGTTTAAGCTATAACTCAAAGATGAGCTCAAAAAGAGAGCTTATGAATGTCTGCTTACAGAAAGTAAGCTTTTGGGCTCAAAAATGCTTAATTTCACTTAAACCCTTGCACACTTCTTATTTTAAGCTCAAATTAAAAACCAAAAGTTGTTCTAGGTAGCTTATGATGTGCATAAGCTAGTTCAAACAAGCTAGCTTAACTTAAAACACTTAACACCAACTAAATTTGAGGATCAAAACAGCTAACTCAAGAACAAACTCAAAAAGCTCAAAATTAAGAAAAACTCAAATGCTCAATAAGCCAAGACATAAGCTGAGCTTAAGAAAACTAATTAACCTAACTATAAGCTATAAATTCAAACAAGAAAATCAAATACTACAACTTAAAATTCTAAAATTAGAAGGCTAAATTCTATTCCTACTGTTTTTGGTCTTTCTGTTTTTTATGATTTTGAAAAGCAAATTAAGCTAAGTATTTAAGCTAGAAAATGGAATGCTAAGCTTGATCTATACTAAGCTATATATAAGCTATAAGCTAGATGACTCTAAGCTTCTAAATCATATAAACTCCTAGCTGAGATTAGGCTAAAAAGGTAGCAGTAGTAACTATGGTTACTACTGCTGATTTAATTGGCCTAGAAGCACAAGCACTTGTAGTCAATTTTGGTGCTTAACTCTGCACTAGACACACTAAATGAATATGTCTAAACACAAAATTAAACACAAATCAAACCTTAAAAGCCTGAATCAAATTTTAGCAAGCAAAATAGAAGATAAATTTCCCCTGGTGCTGAGACAAGGACAATAAGCCACAAAATCATTTAAAGCTTTAACTAACTTTAGCAAATCTATCCTAAACTTAATCAATAATGATAATCAAACTGACCAAAGAAATTTTACTAATTCACTTTGACCTTTTGAAGTCAATTAGCACTAAACCAAACACTCCTTTAAATTGTCAGTTTTTTTGAAATAGCTTTTGCACGATGCCTTAACATAAGACAGATTATGATTAAGCTATTGAATTTAAGATCTAATGAACTAAACTTAAGTACCAGATGCTAATTAGCTACTAACTAACCTAATAAACATAAATCATCAACCATTTAAGCTAAATCTAGAATCTAAGCTTATGCTAACTAATTTTTTTTTGGTTTTTATAGATTTTAAGACAAATTAAGCTATAACAAGATCTATATTATAAAAAACTAACACAACAAAAAAGATGATCAAACACACTTAATAAGCTAGAATAAAAGTAAATAAGCACTAATAAGCAAACATATTAAGCAATTAAGCAGTTTACACTAATAAGCACTTATTTAACTAGGAATTAAAGGACAAAAAGAAGTTAAATGAAAACTAACCTTCAGCTTCAGCTAAACAGAAGCTATGGCTCAATTGAGCTTAATCAACAGCTCTGGCTTATTAGAAATAAGCCAGTATAAGTCCTTGAGAGCCCTTCCCTTTCTGGCTCTCCTTCCATTAGCTAAAATCCAATTAAGCAAAGGTGAAGAAGTTATTAGCTATTTAAAGTTAAGTAATTAAGGTAAGATTTGAGCTCATTAATAGCTTAGAGACTAAATAAGAGCAGATTCAGTACTTATATATTTAGCTTAGCATTAATTAGGAAAAGTGAATCTTAATGACAAAGAGCTTATAGAGACATTTAGAAAACAGAATTTCATATAACGAAGAACTTTATTACAAATGCTTAAAGGAAGAATTACAAAGTTTAAAGGAAATTTAAGCTAAAAATTGAAAATTAAGCTAAAACTAAAAGCTACTAACTACTCGTCTCTAGTGTGTGTGTGATATGAGTATTTATAGCCACTGAAGAAGATTCTAGCCCTTTGCTTGCTCAACACCTCCTCAAATCATGGTCCGTAAATTCGCTAAGATTGAGATTGAATATGGCCCCATGGATCACAATTGAACTCACATAGATTAACAGTCCTTTTGCAATCCATGAATAGAGACATATGTGCTTCTTTTGTGAGAGCAATTAGTGCAAAACCCAAGCTTCTCTTGTGCGTCCTTGCCTGCCAACGAGGCATCTACTTGGTGATTATCGAAATTGCTTTGAGATTAATCATTTTCCCTGCCATGGTGTTGTAGAGCCTCGAATTGTCTTAATCAACCCTTAAATTTGTGTTTGCCCCTCTGTTTTTGACTGTAGTAACTATGGAGAGACGATGAAACATATCCTTTCTTTCGCGCACCATTTTACCTTTAAACCATGTAATTTTGTTTTAAAAAAATGCAAATGGCCCTTTTTTGGTTTATAAAAGGTGTAATTTTAAGAAATGGCACAATGTATCCTTAGTAGTTTAATAAAAGGAGAGATGGCTAGGTTTTTGGGTTTTGGACCCTTTTAAGGACCTTAGGTTATTTTGAACTTTTTGAAACTTGGAGGGTTGATTTGAAACATTTGGGTTTTGTCTTCTAGTGATTTGACTTTCTTTGACTTTTTGACCCCTTTTGACTGAAGCTTGACTTTTCCCCCTGGCTTTGCTTTGGAATCCTTGTCTTCTTTGTGCTCTCCGTTCCTCGTTCGGTTTGGCCCGTTTAAGGGCGTTTTCCTTTGTGATTTTGATATATCCTACCTGCACACACAAAACACAAAAACATTATATTTTGGCCATTTTAATCTGTTTTGGGTCCTTTGGGCTATTTTTGGTGTTAACAGCTATTTGTAATTTTACAACTTATCAAAATTCCCACCAACTAAATCGATTACGTGTCCTCACGCAATATACAGTGCCTTATAACCAAATTCTCAAAACTCCCCAAACTAACCTTTGAAAAGTAGCAAAGATTTTTTGAGAGAGCAGAATCACAAGTTAAAATACATCCAATTCCCATTTTCAAGAAGTTTTATTTTTTATGATTTTTCTTGATAGACTATTTAACTACAACTTATTCTTGTGTTGACATAGTGTATTGTTTTCATTACCTCATTGGTAACTTTAAGGATCATAGAACAAAAAGCACAATTAAGTGTCTAAAAGATACTTCCAATCATTTCCCGATTTTCACTTTTTCCCATGCTAACTTAAAATAAGATCACGTTAATTACAAGCTAAGATCTAAGACTACTTTATAATTACAACTTGTGAATTTTCTTCAGACAAATGTTCGTATGTTAAGAGTGTGTGTTCAAATTATAATTAAACCATTAAATCCACAGATATAGAATAGTTGAATCCGACTAAGCTTTACACATGGGCCTTTGGGCTAATATGTTATTCACCTTATAGGATCACAACTCCAAAGCAAACAAAACCAAACCCCCCCTTAGCTAAGACATCGTTGGTTCAATTGCCTCATGAAGACTTTCTTCTCTAACAACCCAGCCCCACCGTCATCGGTAAGTGCTAAGCTTTTGACAACACCATCCGGAGAATTATAATCGAAGACTCATGAACTTCCATGAAAAATCCATGTAGACTTTTGCAAACAATAGTTCATAAGAATACCTTGGTTTTAGAGAGAATGAAACTTTTACTTATTATTTTTCCTAATTTGCAACATATCATTATTATTAGGCCTAAAACTAGTAACTACATTTCATTTCGAACGCACATCGCCACGCACTCCCGACAAGAGCTCGTGTATTTACATTATTAGGCTAGGAACCGGTATCACTTTTCTTTCGACGACACATCGGCCACGCCTCCGACAAGAGTCAGTGTACTTATTATGATACCGATCCTAAATATACATCCTCCATCCTTTCTTTTGATGTCACATCGGGAACGAACCGACAAATTCTCATGTACTTTATTGCGGTGGAGTTTATATATAAATTATTAACACTAAGGATTTATAACTTACATTCTTTTTATTCACTAACTACATTTTATTTTTTTATTTTTTTGGACATTTTTTATACACTATTTTTGCAAATAGAAAATTTTCGTTTTAGAAAACCAAAGTATAAACTTGAACCTAAATTCTTATTTACAAATGATAAGCTATTATCATCAATAAAGCTTTTCCTCTAAATATGTTGATTAGACTTTTAAGAGTATAACTCTAATTTGTAAAAATTAAAGAGAACACGTATAATTAATCATTTTAAGAACTTCGGGGAAGAAAAACCACAAGTTATTCTTATAAGCCTTTAAGTTTTCCAAATAAACTTTGTTTAGCATCCTAACTCATAATCAACACTATCATCTCTTATTCTTTGCAATTTAAAATCTCTAATAAAGAAATTCGCAAATACTTAGCCTAAATAAAATCCAATCTCGGCATATTTAAAATCTACTTGAGATTAGCACAAGTCTTCATTTACTAATGATTTTAAGTATAGCATGTTTAAAGTCTACATGAGACTAGCACAAACTATCATCATTAATTGTTAAGGATAAAAGCTAGAACTCTACACGTACGATCGGGTCAAAAATTACTTTTTATTCTTACCAACAGAAAACCTACATTCGTGTCTTAACACTTTAATTTAATATTTTTTATATATATATTTTTTTTTCTACAAATAAGAACTTAAAAATTTTAAAATTTTGCTATTTTTGCGGGAAAACGGTTACGTGAGAACAAAACAATAAGCAGGTAACATCAAATCGATAGATTCCCTCCCCAAACTAAAACAAAACATTGTCCTCAATGTTTAAAGTCGGCCTCTACCAAAGATCAAGCGTTTGAAATTATGCCAAGTAACGTGAATCGATAAGATGAAAGGATATCGGATCTCCCCAAACTAATTTCACACAAAGGATGAAAAGCTCGAGTAAAACGGGACACAGCACCAAACACGAGATGCTTCAAAAATTGTTGGGTCAATCCTACAAAAATCACAACAAACAACAAACAACAAGAAACCGGAAGAGGATAGCCACAATACATCACAACACATTATTTTAGAAAATAGAAAGAAAATGGATAAGCATGGGGTGAACTCCCACGAAGCGGCTTGTTTTTGGTTACCGAGTCGCAAGCTCGACTCGATCCCTGAATTTAATTCGTCCTTAGGGAGAGTGAAAATGGAAGAGAAAATCTCAATCGGGCTTTCATCAATGTTTGGACAAACATTAAAGCACATGAAAGTTCCATCCCAATGAGAGGCCACCGACTCTAAGTGGAGATGCCGGGGTCAAAAATGGTATCCTCATTTTTGGTGGAGGAAAGTAAGGGAGAAATCTCAGGGTAGGTTACAAATGGGAGAAAAGTACGGATGGTAAATGTAAAGGAATCATCTTCTTCAACATTTAGAAAAACAACATTTTCACCTCCCCCCGGGTCAAAACATTCATCTTCGTTTAATTCATCAAAATCGTTCTTCACGGATGTTTCAGGCTCAACGTCAAAGGTAAAATGATTATACTCACGAAGGTGGAACATGGTCTTCGATTAAGCAACTTCTTTAAGTTAAAGAATGTACCCTTCCGAGTCATAGTACTTTCAACACCGGTGGTGTTGAATATTGAAGCATGAAAATATGTCGATCTCTTCCATAAAAGGGTCACTATCCTCAACGGGGATAGGAGATGGAGAGAGAGACTTGATTGTAGTATCAAAATATTTAGAATTAGATTCTTCCGGAGGTCGAGGAAGAGAAAATTCATCAAAAATAGAATCGATCTTTGTAGAATCAATCGGAGAGTCACGATTTAGTAGAGATTCTAAAAGATCCGATTCGGCGTTAAAGCAATGTTTATCAATTCCCGGTGGAATTGGAATGACAACATCTAAATCCTTTTGATTAGGAAGAATTTTCTCATTAGTGATAATTTCATCGTCAAGATCGTAAAGAGGATTGGAGAAATATTTAAATTCATCCTTTTGAATTTCCTCTTCGGATAATGACTCATCATCACTAGAGAAATCGTCGTTAGAATCGAAAAGAGGATTAGAAAAAGTCGTGAAATGAGATTCCGGTGAATCATCATTAATGGGCACATCACACTCACTTTCACCATCAGATAAATCCGCGGACTCACTTGGGTTTTGGACAAGGTTCTCAACACTAGACTTTATGAATTCGTCCGATTCCGTTTCCGGAATTGTGTCAAGATGCTCGTCCTCCATTATGAGAGAATTATCGGGTTCTTCGATAGGTAAGTCGGATGTGATTGCTTTAGACGTAGAATATCGAGCAACAATATCTCCTAAAGGAATATAATCATCCTCGTCGACAAAAGGAATAGAAAGCATGTAACGACGGGCAGCAGAATACTTTTCTTCTTCATAAGCTTGCTCCTTTTTTCGAACTTTGCTGCCCCATTCATTAGAATCTTGCTTAAGTTTTCGAATTCTAATCTCACAATCTTTCTCGTATTCTTCATCAATCTTCTCGCCTCGAAATCTTTTATAACCCAAATCATTCATGATTTCTTTAATTTTGTAATCAACATCTAATGTCTGCTCATGTCCTCATTTCCTTGATACTCATATTCTCTTTAGCCGTTTATTCTTCCGCGGTTCGCTTTTTTAATTCTTTTAACATTCTTTGATCTCGTTTTATTTCTTCAAGCTCTTCAAGAATTTTATCAAGGGCTTCTTGACAATAGACGGAGTCCTGCGGGGGTTATAGGTGGTCAAAACCAGAATAATCATAACTCGGATTAGGTTTACAGTAAGTTTCATGATCGGTTGACATTGGTAATCATAGTGAGGGACCCCGCCAATAAGGCACAAATAAGATTAATGTTGAGATAAAACCCATTTGGTGAATTTTGTGGATATAAAATTATCATTACGTTTGATTGTAGCACGGTTCCTGTTCATAGACAAACGGGAATTATGATGAACAATCATAACCATAATGAGCATTATTTCCACATAACTCACACAAGTAAGTCTCAAACTGGGGTTGTGGAGGTTGGTTGAAAACACTTGGAGAAACATTGAAAGAATGAGGTTTGGAATCAGAGATGAATGAATTCTCATCTTCATAATTGCATGTAGGATGAACATTTGGCAAAATCTGTGGGAACTCATTAATGGTTTGATCGCATTGTTCTGGATTAGAGATAATCGGAACTTTTGGTGGACAATTATAACCGTAATGAGCACCTTTCCCACAAAACTTGCAAATGCATTGTTGACAAAAAATTCCATCTAATGAATCACCGCACTCGTAACAACAATTTTGGTCAATTTGTGGAGGACCTTGCGAAGACTTTTCACCGGGGTCTTGATTGACAACGATTGGCTCTCGAGGAGCATTAACAACGTTGGTATTATCATCGGATGATTCGGAAATATCTTCAAAGTCTTTGGAAGTTTCATTTTCACCACAATATGTAAGCAAATCTCCCTTAAAATTCTTTCGTAAAAGAGCACATCCACGACAATACGGACCATCAACCGGGGTTCCACACTTTGCACAACACGGAGAAGATTCGGGTTCGGGAACAAGAATCTTGTTTCCAAGACTTCCTATTGAACAACATTCTCTAGTGTACAAACTTCCACAAGTCATGCATTCCTTAATTGCGTAAAGGGAATTCAAACGATAAGACGCCATAAGAATTAAACAATTTAGAGGGTGAAGGAAAAGAATTAAATGGATAAGAAGAAAAAGAAGATTATTTTTGATTTTTTCGATTCTTTGAACAACATATTTTATTTACGGACAAAACGAGAGACAACTTAAACCAAAGAATCAACTTACTTCACGGTAGCTCTTAAAAATTGCTTTTTAAGGTGAGCCGTATTTCGTAAGTGACACAAATGGCAAGTTTTTGAATCTTTTGTTCGATTTGGGAACTTTTCAAATTCACCAGAACTTATTTATGATAATACCTCAATTGAAGTTATTATATGTTGGTGTTCTTTTACCAACTTTGTGTATTTTTTTTAAGGACAATTTTTATATTTTTGATTTTTTTTAATATGATAATTATACTAAAAAGAAAAAGAAAATATTTTTTTCTTTTTATATTTGTTATTTTTTTTTTGATTTTTGAAATATTTAACAAAAATGAAACTTTCGAGGACGAAAGGATCTTCAAACCAAATCAACAAACGTAAACGAAGGAATCTTAAACACAAATCCCCGGCAACGGCGCCAAAAATTTGATACGTA
Organism: Tanacetum coccineum; assembly: GCA_026074375.1. NCBI lineage: Eukaryota > Viridiplantae > Streptophyta > Magnoliopsida > Asterales > Asteraceae > Tanacetum > Tanacetum coccineum. The sequence continues at coordinate 15,501 of BQNB010047766.1, read as the reverse complement.
ATAAAATACACTAATATATTACCACAAGAGCAATTAAGAAAATTCCCTAAGGAAAATTCACTCTTAAAAGATATATATATAATATATAATACGTATATTTAACCGGGAGGAATGATCCCCGGGTCGTTATCCCCAACGACTTGTGAAATTGAAACCTCGAAAGTTGTTCGGACAATGATTTGAAATTGAAACGAAGTTTGATTTGATTAACTACTAAAAATACTTAAAATAAACAATTACTAATAATTAAGCAAAAAGACAATTTAAATGGAAATCAAAATTTTAGCTAAAAACGCAAAACGGGACACTAACACTAAGGCCAAAAACATAATATTTACAATTTTAACATAAATTTCTATTTTTCTTTTAAAATGAATTCTAATTGACTAAAAACGAAGTTTAAAAAAAACTAGAACGAAAATGGAGTAAATCGAGCGTTTAAATACTTAAAAAACCGAGTCGGGAACAAACCCGTTCTTTTTAAAAAGTGAATTTTTTGCAAATATTAGACCCTACGAAAGTGAAATTGATTTTCATACAAACTTTATAATAAATAACATTTTATAAAAGATTTTTATTTTGGATTATTTTTTTATTTTTTATGCACTTTTTAAAAGTTATAAACTAAAATTAATTCACTAAAATTACTATATACGAAACTTAAAATCCTAGAAAATTTACTAAAAATAAGCTAGTGTTATGAGATGTGGGGAATATTTATAAGCTCGATGATAGCTTAAATGAATAAGCCGGGAAAAGCCAATTAAGCACTCGAAGTGCTTAATATTAAAGGAAGGGAAAGAAGGGTTAAGTAGTAGATTTTGCAAAGTATAATCGAAAAAGTCCCAAGGGCAGGCGGTAAGGTGTGTGTTATAAAAGGGTTGAGCAAGGTAGAGGTCAGGGGTTCGAGCCCAGGCTCACCCCCGACTTCCCTTGTTCCCCTTTTTCATTTTTTTTGCAAAACTTATAAAAGCAAAGTTTTAGATAAGCTATAAATAAGCACTTTTAATAAAGGCAACTATTTTTGAAAAGCACTCAATAAGCCAGAAATAAGCTTAAGTTGACAGAATACCACTTAAAAGGGATTTTTGACTGATTCTTTAAACTTAATAAGCTATAAGCCTACCCTAAGACTAAATAAGCTATGACTAAGCTAAACCTACCCTGATAAGCTAAGTAGAACAAGAATTAAGCACTACTAATAAGCCATAAGCTAAAATAGCAAACAAGCACTTAAGCTAAATCTGAGAACCAAACAGACCCTGAGAACACCTTTGAGCTTATTTCTCAATAAGCAAATCGAACCCTATGAAATTCTAACTTATACTATCTTAAAGTGTGACTAAAAAACTACTTAAAACAGCTTTTTAAACTTAATTTGAAGTTCATTTGCTTAAAGAAAAAGTTATTGAAAAAGGCTATCTACTCTATTTTTTTTTGTCTTTTTGAGTTTTTTTTATCACTTTTGAAGGTAGATTTACCTAAGAGAATAAGCCAAAATTTAGAAAATAAACATTTATCTATTATTAAGCTATGTCTAAACTAGAAGCTTGCTTAACCTTAACCTTCAAATCCTTCTTAGATTACAATAAGTTGAATCAAAAGCCACTGCAGTGGTAGACTGTAGTAGAACCTATCTGGTACAAATGGCAAATTGGCCAAATAACAAATGCTAGGGGGGTGGCGCTACCTAAAGGGTAAGCCTGCACTTAGGCACTCTATTTGAGTGTATCAAAACACAAAACCAACACTATCCTTCTTAGCAATCTAAGAAAGGAAAAATCTCCCCTGGTGCAGGAAGACAAATTATAAGCATTAAAATGATTTTGAACTAAGTCTATCTCAAAATATCTTAGCATCTTATAAAAACATGAAAACAAAGTTGACAAAAAAGAAATCACCAAATTCCTTTGACTTTCAGAGGTCAAACTAGCTTGTACCAAACACCCCTTAACTTTATGACAGTATTGATTCTAGCTTGTGATTTAAAAACTAGCTAACTAAACCTTGTTACCAGATATCATTAAGCTTATAACAAATATAATGAACACAAATCAACAATTACTTAAGCTAAAATCAAGATCTACCACTAATTACTAACTAATATTTTTTGTTTTTATGAAATTTTTAGACAGAAATAAAAAATCTAAGATCTATACTACTTAAGTCTAAAACAGATAATTAAACATGATCAATAAGCACTATTAAACAGAAATAAGCACTAACAAACAAGTAGATAAGCAGAAAATAAGCAAATGCAAGATTAAGCTAAATTACTTGATTTTTAAGGGAAACTTACATAAGCCTTGGCTAAACAAAGGCAAAGGGCTCGAGGAGCTACTCAACAAGCTCTAGTTTATCCTTATGGATAAGCTCGTAAAGTCCAATAGGGTCTTCCATGGTTACCCCATCATCCATAAGCTCACAACCAGTTTTCACCATAACTTTCATAGTTTAACTGATTATTTGGTTTAACTAGTTTTAAGTTGAGTTGATGAACTCAATTCTAGCTTATAGACTAGAAAAGCTTAATAAGTGCTTAACACAAGCTTATGAAATAGTAAACAACATTTTAAAGAAAAACTTATTATCGAAAGCAATTTATATAAAAGGGAACTATGATTTCATTGATGAAAACAGATTACAATATTTCAAAGAAGGAGAGTACATTAAGCTAAAAAATGATTTTAAAAATACATAAGCTACCACAATAAGCTATTTTTATTACTACTCCTACTACTCCTTTTTGTGTGTTATGAGGGCCTTTTATAGAAAAATATATTACCTCTCACAGTCCCTTCTTAGGCTTTCTTCAACCACTAGGCACCTTGATCTATTATTCAATATTGGATGCTTCTAGGGCGTTGGATCATATCTTAGCTCACACGGATTGCCAGCTTGGCAATCCGTGATTGTGACACCTTGTGCTTCTTTTGCACTTAATTTAGAGCAAATCCCACTTCCCCGTGTGTTTTCTTCACTATCCACGTGTGTCCTTCTTGTGGGTAATGGCCAATGAGAATGCTTGAGTGACGTTTCTCCCTGCCATGGTGTACTTGAACCTTTGAATTACTCATTTTGACCCTTAATTATAAAAACCCCTTTGATTTGACAGGAGGGTGAAACGGGGGAGAAGGTGAATAGTAAAAATGGCTTTTCCTGCCATTTTTACTTATACGGGTAAATGGGGGTGAGTATGGGACATTGGCAACTTTGGTCCCTCTGTTTTGTGAAGTGAAGATGTAATACACATTCAAGTGTATAACATCTTTTGGTTTTGGCAAGAATGGTCCTTGGATTTTAATTATAAGTTATGGGTTTTGTGTTTTGGGCCGGGTATGGTTTTAAGGGGTTTTGGCCCATTAAAGGTTTAGGGACCATTTGTGTAACATTTGAAGTTTGGAGGGACTAAAATGAAACATTTAGGGTTTGTCTTTTAGTGCTTTGACTGAGGTTGACCAAGTGTTGACTGAAGGTTGACCTTTCCTGGCTTTGGCTTTGCATCTTTGGCTTCTTTTGTGCTCTTCCGTTCCCCGTGTCCGTGTTTGCCCGTTTTTGACGGTTTTCTTGTGATTTTTGATATATCCGTACCTGCACACACAAAACACAAAAACAAGTATATTTTTGCCATTTTTAGCATGTTTTGGGTTTAATTGGGTTATTTTAGGTATAAACGGATATGTGTATTTTACACTTATCAGTGGGTCTATCAGAAAGATCGGGTTCTGGGCAATTCACAGAGTTTTGCTTCCAAAAGGCTTGTTCAATAGATAATTCAGTTTATGGAACAAACCATGTTTCAAAATCTTTATAAAGATTATTAAGAGCAGCATAATCGATTGGGGTGGTATCAATTTGTTTTATCTTTTCTTGCATCATATTATCCTTATGTTTTAAAAGCATTTTTGAACGACTCTCTTCAGCAAGTGTTAAGGTCTCTTCTGAGTCAAAGAGGATCACACTAATGGATTGGTTTTTAACTTATATCACCACATATGCATAGTTCCAACTGCTAAGCTTCTTCTCAGATAGAAAGGATTTTGAAAACACCTAGAGCTTGTTTAGTGGTGTTATCATAGAAAAACTGAGGTCTCGTCAACATGTGAACAGTTTGTGCAGATTGATCTCTTTTAAAAATGATATTATCTAGGTGTTTGATCTGCTTTTCTAAGGCTATTTCCCTATCAAGGTTTCTAGATTCTTTTTTCTTAAAATCATTTTTGAGAAGTGTAACCGTTTGCAATAAAGATTCCTTTTCTTTTAATGTTCTGAAAGAGTTCGTTTAAGATGTTTCATCTATACTGACTGTGAACATGGAATCTGAAACGTTATCTTGACTTCTTTAAAACAACTGTTTTGTCCTTCTTTCAACACTTGACTTGTTCCTTATATCTTCAAGCTTTAGGTTAAAGTTATCATGATACCTTTTATTTTTCCAGCTTCGTCTTGGTACAATGAACTACTCAGGTTTTATGTGTTCAATAAAAAAATATATATCAAATCATCTTTTTGTGCAGAAGAGTTAGAATTTTGAACAGCTACCTGTTATGATTCAATCAGATACTGAGAATAAGGAATGATATTGATATCACTGGTTATTTCAGTCTCTGAATGGTTCACAACATTTTGATTTTCAGGAAGACGGCAAAGCCTACACACTTGATTAGTCATATAAATTATTCACATTATCATGATTGATTATCAGAAAGAGCGTCAAACCAAAGTGACATAAATTCGCCATGAGAGCAACTTTGGCAGTGTTAAGTTCATCACAATCAGAGTCATATGCATCCAAATCATCAGCTTGATAAGCAGCATTGTGAGTTATGATAGTCTATGTGGCTTGACCTTCTGGAATTCCTAGATCTGCCAAAAATACAAGTTCCTCCTCATGTAAAATTAACACTTGCTTGGCTTGAACCATAACACTTTCATCCTTAAACCACGTATCATTCCCTTTTCCTTTTTTGGTTTGGTGCACTGTTTGGACATGTGGCCTTCCCCTTTGCAGTTGTAGCAGATAACTGTTCTTTGTTTTCCAGAATTGTTTCCACTTGCTCCGGAGTATAAGTCCTTGAAGTACCCCGCTAGCTACGGAAGTTTGTCTCCCCTGAATTGTTGTAATTTTACTTTCCATTATTAAGGTCGTTGTATGCCTAGGGATTGACGAGTTTCTCCAGTTGATTATTGGTACGTGGGATATCGGAAGTGACGACAGCAGTCAAACAGTCAATCATGTGATTGATGGCATCAATGGAATCATCACCTTTATGGAACATGGACACATTGAACTGATTCTGTTAGGAAATTCATATTGTTGATCAACTGAGGAGGGATATGCCAATTGAGGTATAGATGATGATGGAGAATAGATGTTGTGGGGAATTGATGACTGATAATCTTTGGGTGGATAAGTGATTAAAAGAGGTGTTGATGATTGATGAGTTGAGTATTGTTGAGACTGATAAGGTGAACCATAATATGGAGACTGATATGATGAAACTTGTGGTTGAAATTGAGTGTTTTTGTGTGAATTTTGATGGGTTTGATAAGGAGACTGGGTCATCTGATGAGTTGCAACCAAAGCAAGCGGATCTGAATTGCGTTCATGCATTAAACGAACCTCATTTGCATGAAATTCAAGTTGTCCCAAATAAGCATGAAGCTGATCGATGTTAGTTGTGTGCAAATCTCAAACCAGTTTGACATTTGTCCCAAATTTGCTCCATTCAGGAGGAAGTGTATTCAAAAACTTTGTGTTCACTTGAAATTGTTCCAGTTTCATGTTGTAAATGTTCATGTCATTGAGTAGTAGTGAAAATCTCAAGTAGAATTCACGAAGTGATTCCCCCTTCTTATAAGCAAACTTATCGAATTCATCATAAAGCTTACACTCCCTTTCTTGTTTCGTCATTGAAGTTCCTTGCATGAGAAGTTGAATTCTTTCCCAAAGTTCCTTGGCAACTTTATGATTGCTAACCAATGCATAGACTTCAGGTGGTAGTCCTTGGAGAATGATATTAGTTGCCTTGATATCACAATCAGCTTGAAGTGCTTCTGTAGCAGATAACTCAGAATATTTCTTTGGCCTTGTCACTCCATTTTCTTCAATTGAAGGCCAAATGAGTGGTCCATTTTCAACGAATTCAAGGATCATTCATCCGTGTTGTCTATTCATCATGTATAACTCTATTCTGCTTTTCCAAGAGTCATACATATACTTTTCCAACATAGGTGGACGATTGTTGGCACCCGAAAGAATCGCTTTGTAAACAAGAGTCGTCATTGAGAAATGTGTATGTTAAATGATTACTTGGTTGATCGGACGATGGTAGAAAGTAATTGTGTTTAATTAAGTTGTCTTTTAAGTGTTTTAATTAATGAAACTACACGGGATTTTACAATTCTTAACAAAATCGGGAAAACAATTGAATGTTTCACGGGATTTTACAAGTCAACGAAATAAACCGTATAATTTTGAAAACTTGAGTTGTTCGGTTTCCACAAAAGCCAAGTTGTTCGGTTTCCACTTAGTCAAGTTGTTCGGTTTCAACTAGATTCAAGTTGTTCGGTTTCCACGTAGTCAAGTTGTTCGGTTTCAACTAGAGTCAAGTTGTTCGGTTTCAACTAGTGTGGAGTTGTTCGGTTTCAACTAGAGTCAAGTTGTTCGGTTTCCACTTAGTCGAGTTGTTCGGTTTGCACTGCAGTTGGGTTGTTCGGTTGCAACTAAACCAAGTTGTTCGACTTCGAGTTGTTCGACTCAGGTTGTTCGACTTGAGTTGTTCGACTCAGTTGTTCGACTTGAGTTGTTCGACTCAGTTGTTCGACTTGAGTTGTTCGACTCAGTTGTTCGACTTCAGTTGTTCGACTTCCACTACTACGAAACCCAAAAACTTAAAAACACAAAAAGTACACCTTTTTGATGATTGTTTGCAAAATACTTGTTACATAGTGTTACTAAACCTATCGGAACAAGAAAAATGAAAACTTTAAGGTTTTTAGAGCCGATATTTTAAAATAAGATTTTGCTCTTTATAAGATTTTTCGAACACCAAAAAAGTAACAAAAAAATGATTTTTTTCTTGGATTTCTTAAGTTTTGTACGTATATCATAAAGATTCTAGATCAGATTTACCAAGCGGAAATTATCCTTTAGTGTACATAATCGCTTTGGAATAAAAAATATTAATGGACGATTTTGCTTAAAAACTACTAACCAACAAATACATTAAAACACAAAACTAAAACACACCATCCATGGCTCTTGCTACCAATTGAGGGGAATACAGGGATCTTTGATAATAGATGGGGAAGAAAACTTAGTGAGAGAAAGTGAAAGGAAGGATGTATTCTAGAGAGAGAAAGTAAGAAACATATATTTCATAAGTAAAATGAGAATACCAAACCAACCAACACCCTCTCCAAATCATGGAGAGGGTATTTATACTTACAAACATAACCGGCCATGGGCCTTAATAGGCTTTCTATGGGCCTTTGGGCCATATTAGCTTAATTAACTTAACTACATGCTTTGACTATTCTACATTGGAAATGTGTATGCATGTGTGCTAGGTATCAGGCTTCGCCTACCAAAAAGCACCTTGAAGCACTTAAGCGGGTCTTTCGGTATCTCAGAGGAACCATTAATTGGGGTCTTTGGTATCCGAAAGACACTGCTATGGCACTAACGGCCTATGCAGATGCGGACCATGCAGGTTGTCAAGACACACGAAGAAGTACGTCAGGAAGTGCTCAGTTCCTTGGAGATAAACTAGTCAGCTGGTCCTCAAAGAAACAGAAGAGTACTGCGATCTCAACAACAGAGGCTGAATACATTGCCATGTCTGGATGTTGTGCTCAGATACTTTGGATGAGATCACAGCTTACAGACTACGGCTTTGTCTTCAATAAGATTCCCTTGTATTGTGACAATCGCAGTGCCATTGCGCTCTGCTGCAATAATGTCCAGCACTCCCGGTCCAAGCACATTGACATTCGACACCATTTTATTCGAGAGCAAGTTGAGAAAGGCGTGGTTGAATTGTACTTCGTGACGACGGATTATCAGCTCGCGGATATATTCACCAAAGCATTACCAAGAGAGCGGTTCGAATTCCTACTCCCGCGACTTGGTATGAAGAGTATGTCTCCGGAAACTCTTAAACGTCTTCAGGAAGGAGAAGAGGAGTAAAGGATGGTCCTCCTATATCCTATGTAAATATGTATATATATCAAATCTTAAAAAGAAAATACAAAAATATAAAACCTACAAAAACCATAAAAATCAGAAAATAGAAAATACCAAAAATAGTTTTTCAAGACATGTCTTCCGTTTATCGATAACATTTACGGTCCTAGAAATGTCATTCAATAATGACACGGGTCTTTAAATGAAGCTCGAACGGAAGTTCAAACTTTTCAAAACATGTCTTAATGGCTTGCAGTTATTTCAGACTGCAACCCGCTTTTCAAATTGAGGAAAGCATGTCACCAAAAAGACAGCTGTTCCTAACAACGGGTGATTCAGTTCTTCTAGGCATGGGTTACTTTATATCCATGCAATCTCGATCTAATGTACGCTTCATTTCATTATTTCTTGATCAAGAAGAGAAGTCTTCTTTTTTATCCGAATACTTTTTCGTCTATGATTCTTCAAGAAAGTATTCGTGTATCTCATGGTGGTTTTTACGTTGTTGGAAAATCAATCGAAATTCAATTTTCAAACACTTTTTTGATACTCAATCAATGACTACTGCTCTTTAAATAGAAATCGGGTCATTGATTGAGGCGGAGAGTATTTTTCAAAAATCGATGACAATTAACGAGCATCAGTTTTTCATAGAATAATTAATTGAGAAAAGATTTGTATCTAACAGGGTTTCAATTTTAGGGGGAGTTAATCTAGTATTAACTCTAAAAGTTAAGTTTATCATTAATGTGCAAGTGTAGGGTCTTATGTGCAATGTGCTAACTATTTTCTTAGCTTATAAATCTTTAAGGACCATATATGCCATTATTGTATCTTGAATTGCCCTTAGAAAACCATTTATCCTTAAAAGTATAGGTCTATAGATGTCGAAGGGCTAGTCTTGCCAAAATTCGAAACCTGGACCCTATGTATAAAAGGCCCCATTGCGTTTTGACTTGGTCAAATCGCAACATAGACCAGTCAAACCCCTTTGACCTTTTCTCTCTCGACCCAAATCACAATCGCATTTGAGATTTGTCCCATTCATGACCTCGTGCCAATTATTGAACTAGGTATTATGTATTTAATGTTTTATAACATCTAATCTAGCATTATCTTCAATATCATAGCCTGAAATCCTTTATTGTGTGCGTTTTGTAGATCTTTGTGGATTTTCATCATCTTAATCTTGGTTAGTGTGTAATCTTGTGATCTAATTGTTAGGTTACCTTCATAATGTGTTATTGATGCTTCGTTATGTGTTTAATTGGCTTCCCTTCTCATCATGTGTTTGTCCTTGGATTTGTCGATTGGGCTTGTTGTGTGTTGTTGTTTCTTGCTTGTTGTTTAAGTAAATGGTTTAGAATGTTATTAGTTGTCGTATTCGTGAGTTTGGATTGCCTAGAAATGCCTTAGTGTGTTAGTTGGAATCTGAGATTTAAAACCTTCTTGGTTGCGTTTTGTATAAAGTGCTTGATTTTGTTTTGCGTGTAATCCCTTTGTTGCGTTGTGCCTGATATATGCCGTTGCGTTTTGAGTTTCAATATGCTCTTGCATTTTGATTTTAATATTATGCAAAGCAGGTCAAAACGCAATTAATTGCATTTTGTTGTTAAAGACCCTTATTAGTATATGTGTAGGACTCACCTTTTCAACGTTTTGCTTTGAAGACAATTAAAATATTAAAATAATAAAGCCCTCATTTCAAATTTTTTCAAATGATTGCGTTTTGTCTATTATTTGAATATTATATTGCCTGCGTTTTGCCTGTTGCGATTTGCTGCTTGCGTTTTGATTAACTGCGTCTTGATTATTTTGAATAAAATATTCATTGCGTTTTGTTGCTTTGCGTTTTGCCTGTTGCAATTTGTTTCTTGCGTTTTAAATGGATTGCATTTTGATTATTTTATATAAAATATTCTTTGCGTTTTGTTTGTTTGCGTTTTGCTTGTTGCGACTTGTCTTTTGCGTTTTTAATACACTGCGTTTTGGTTATTTTTAATAAAATATTCATTGCGTTTTGATGGGCTGCGTTTTGCTTGGCTGACCTACTGCGTCTTGCGTTTTGGTGCCTGCGTTTTGTGTATTGCGTTTTGCCTAGTGTGTCTTAACCTTTGCGTTTTGTCTAGTATTGCTCATCCATTGCGATTTGGTCACTGTGGTTTGGTCATTGCGTTTTGTCTTCTCTTCCATGAGTTAACGTCCGTTGACTCAAGAGTTGACCAAATCTGTTGATCACCACTTTTCATATGATCTAAGTGTCCTTTTCTTGGATTTAGTCCATAACTGATTAACTCCTGAGCATTTGCTCACATCTAACATCTCCTTTCTGTATGCACGTCTTTCTGTGAATGTGACTGTGCAGATACAATGGCTGATGTTAATGTTAATGCTCCTGCTGAACAAGCACCTGCTATGGCACCACCCACTCGTACTGATGATCAAATCCTGCCTCGCATCAGATGGGTGCCTATAGGAAAAAGCAACTGCTATTTGGATGTTGAAAGGTCGCAAAGTAATCCAATCTACAAGATTGCGGTGGATATTCTGAAGCACACCAACTTCTTCAGAGCTTTCACTGCTTCCTCGACAATTCCATCAATCTATATTCAGCAGTTTTGGGACACTGTTCGATATGACAATAAAACCGGGAGTTACAGCTGTCAACTAGATGAGCAATGGTTCGATCTCACCAAAGACACACTCAGAGACGCACTTCAAATCACACCAGTCGACACCAACAATGCATTTTCTTCCCCACCAACTCCTGATGCTCTTATCAAGTTTGTCAACGATCTGGGTTATCCGAGAGTTGTCAGAACCTTATCAGATGTCGTGACTAATGACATGTTTCAACCGTGGAGAGCACTCACAACAGTCATCAACTTGTGTCTTACGGGAAAGACTTCAGGGTTTGAAAGACCAAGGGCTCCAGTGTTGCAGATTCTTTGGGGCATCGTCAATCGAGCCCATATCGATTATGCAGAGAGGATGTGGGAAGAATTCACCCAATCCATCCATACTTTCATTGAAGACAAAAAGAATCTAGCACAACATACTCAGGGAAAGAAGAAAGCCACCCTTATTGTGATCCCGAGTGTTAGGTTCACCAAGCTGATCGTCTATTACTTACAAAGCAAGCACAAGTTCCACCCGAGACCAGGTTCTCCACTTCATTTGCCTAATGAAGAGCCTGTTCTTGGATATCTCAAGTTTAGTGCTAAGGGAACCAAACGGGAAGTCTTTGGGATGCCTATTCCGAATGATCTTATCACTGATGACATTCGAGGTGAACAATACTACAATGCTTATCTGGAGAAAGTAGCTAAGCATCAAAGATATCTTGCTGGTGAAGAAGTTAGTGATCCTGACTCTCCTGCTCCTAAACCTGCTAAGGCTACCAAACCCAAAGCATCCAAGCAATCTAAGCCCTTAGCACCTAAAGCAGCAACCAAGAAACCTAAACCTGCACCTGCCAAGCCTCAGGAAAAGAAACGAAAGCTGGTTACGGAGACATCTGAGGCGCCATCTCTAGCCAAACGATCCAAAGCTGGTAAGGTGGTGAAGAAGCGAACGAAAAAGAGCTCTCTTCAGTTGGTAGATGAATTTGTTGACGAAGGTGTTCCAGAGAATGAACCCAGGATTGGTGATGAAGAGGCTGATCTGCAAAAGGCAGTGGAAGAAAGCTTAAAGGAATTTTACTCGGCTTGTCAGGGTCCACTTCCACCGGTGGTGATCAGGGAACCTGAATCTGGAAAATTTCAACCGCTTTTAGAGGTTCAAGGAAAGGGTAAAGAGAAAGTCAATGATGAACAAGTTGCCCTTGATCTACTCACCCTTTAGACACCAAAGAAAAAAAAGCCATGCAGATCAGTTTATCTTCCAAAGGCGCACCTCCACACCAACTGAATCCTCTAGTCATGATGAATCTTCTTCATTATATGCTGAACTTGGGCTGACAGACAATGAGACGGATTCTGATGAAGAAGTGCCAGGGATTGTTGCTAGAGTTCAAGATGAATGCCAGGCTGGACCAAACCCTGGTGAACACGATAAAGGCCAGGCTGGATCAAACCCTGGTGATGCTGCAGCTTCTCAACCTCCATCAAGTCATGTTGTTCATGTTGGACCAAACCTTGAACACATGGATCTTGAAGCCTCTGATACTTCAATTCAACCAAACACTATGCAAATGGATGAAGAATTCACTACAACGGCCTATCCAAATGTTCAGGAGAACCTTAAACTCCCAACTGAAGGTGAATTAAGACTTGAGGAACCTGCGGGCTCAGCTGGAACCCTGTCTTCTCTACAACATCTTGACAAGGAACTCAGCTTCGCTGATCAGTTCCTTGTGGAGAAGTCACAGGAAGACGAACCTGCGAAAACCAATACTGAATCGGAGGTTCAGTCAATGGTTACTATTCCCATTCATCAGGACACCTCTTCTGTCCCTCTAATGACCACCCCGGTTATTGATCTTACAGTCTCTTAACCTGTCCCCACAGCGGTTCAAGCACCACTACTAACATTAACAGCAACCGCAACCGCAACAACAACAATGACAACAACAACTCTTCCTCTACCACTTCAACCACAACAAGGCTTTTCAGACTCGATCTTAATTCAGCGCATCGATGAGCTTGAACAACATATGGCGGATCTGGTACAAGCCAACTTAGCCCTGGAGGAAAGGATGGACAAACATGGGTCCAGATTGTACAAACTAGAGAATCTTAATATCCCTCATCAGGTGAGCAAAGCGGTGGATGAAATCATCACTAATGCTGTTGACTGGGCTATTCAAGCTCCTCTCAGGGATCTCTTTAGAGAGTTGCTAGAAGCTGACATGAAAGAGATTCTTTACCATCGCATGTGGGAATCCAACTCCTACCAAGCTCATGAAGACCACAAGCAGCTGTACGAAGCTCTGGAGAAGTCAATGGCCCATGATCACACTGACCAACTCCTAACTGATTTGGCTGAAGCACAAAGAAAGAAGGAAAAGAGACACGATTCACCAAAAACACCACCTAGGTCTCCACCTCATCAGCCTCCTCCTCCTCCACCACCAACAGGTTCATCTAGAACTCCAGGAGCTTTTGGAGCTTCTGGATCATCTCAATTGCCTCCTCCTCTACCTCTATCCACTAACTAGAGTGATCAGTCTACAAGCACCGCTGCTCTAAGCTCTTCAAAGACAACTGCTTCAGCTGAGTATATGGCTTGGACGACTACTGACACAAGACTCAAGCCGTCTGTCTTATCAATTCCTATAGAGCTACATATGGATGATGATACGACTCATGACGAACAAGTACAGTCGTCTGGTGATGAATACATCGGCCATGATCATATTCCCACGGTGAACCTAAGGCAAAATTGGTGAAAGCCACTCACTAAAGACAGACTTGCTACACCAGAACCTGCCTGGTCTATCCCATCATCTGATCTGCCTGTCCCAGTGAACAACTGGGCATCTGCTCTTGCGTCCACCTATGCACCTCCTTCAGAGAACTCGTTACTTGCACAAACTGGTGACATGATAATCTTTATGGACTGGTTCTGCAAAAAGCAAGGGATCACTGAACTTAAACAACAAGACCTCGAAGGCCCTGCATATGAAATTGTCAAAGTCTTCCATCCAAATGTGATTCATCTTCAGTACCAAATGGAAGAATGCCATAAACTACTAACCGATCAAGTGGACGAGTCAATCATCAGGTATAATGTCAGCAAACCCCTACCACTGGGTGGTCCACCAGGTCAAGTCACGATTCAATCTGACTTCTTATTTAACAAAGACTTGGAGTATCTACGATACGGTCGCAAGAATGGTAAGCCTACATTGTCCATCTCGAAGATGAAAGTGGCCTATTATCCTGATTTTGGCTTAGAGCAAATGGTACCCGATCAAATGTGGATTGAAGAGGAATGCAAGTATGACATCACTACTATGTATGGTATTTCTCACTGGTGGTTCTAAAGACAACGATTCTACATTGACAAACACACATCTGAGGGTGATTGCAGAGCTGTTAGGACTCATATGCGGATTTTAAGTTTTGTCAGAATTGAAGTCTTTTCCTTATATGGGTACGATTACATGAAGAAGATCGTTCTTCGTAGAGATGATCTTCAAGAGTATACTATTGCGAAAAGGGACTTCAAATATCTGTACACTACTGACTTTTAAGATCTGTACTTATTGTATCTTCAAGGTCACCTGGACCATCTACCGCCCGAAGATAAGAAGATTCTCACTACCATTGTCAACTTATGGACCAGAAACTTGGTTATCAAACAACGCGTAGAAGACTTCCAGCTGGGGATTGAAAGCTACCAGACGCAGCTAAACCTCACCAAACCTCGATGGGATGCCACTGGCTTTGAGTTCAAGCACGACTTCATAGTAATTGACTCTCCAAGGGCCGTCACATTTAGGGATAAATATGGGGTTCAAACGATCATGCAGTTCAATGAGATCTACAAGTTCAGTGACAACACTCTGCAATAGATTGATGAGGCATTGGACTACCAGGTCAAGGAATTCAAGGTCAACAAGATGAATCCTGGTTTGAACATACGGTTTTGGACAAGGAAAGATGTCGACAGGAGCAATGAGTTTATGTTTTCCATACAAAAACGGCTTAAGACAAGGAGAATCTTTCGAAACCTAGAAAGCTTTGTTGGTGGAAGGATAAGAGAGGGAGACTACAGACTGCTGAAGAGAACCGAATAATCACATCATCTCGGCAATCAAGGTCCATCTCGTGTGGGGTACTGTTATTATATATGTTGTGGTAATATGTACATACTAAAGTAGTGATTACAATGTATTTTGTATCCGTATACTCAGTTAACATATGTTCCATTCATAGGCTTGTATAAATCAGACACAATTTCTCCCAAATTTTCATAACTTAAATCAATTGAAACCTAAAATCTCAACGGGTTTAAAATTTTTGATCGGGGGAGAAAATGTGATTTAACTATCAAAATCTGATAAAAAATGTGATCTTTTGGACTCAAATGTAGGCTCTCCCATATGTGTTAAACCTTTTTGAATATCGATGCACATATTGAGGGGGAGCGAATGGTGTATGATAACAATCGTGGAAATACCAAAGACCGACCCTATAATTACTTTATCGGAGTTATAAGGATGGTAAGGTTAGGTACTCGATCCCACAATCCAGCCAGAGCCGAAGGGATCTACCCAGGGACAATCTACTAGTTAATGTAGAAGTCCTTAGGTGTGATTACAAAAGGAGTAATGTGAGAATAAGGGAATAGTGCGGACTGAGATGGAG
>BQNB010047765.1:0-42925 GCA_026074375.1 Tanacetum coccineum | reverse complement strand
CTATACTTAAATCAAGTAGGGGTGATAGTAACGGTACAGTCTATTGTGGTAAGAAGGAGCCATATGCTGGAAAAGTGGTTGTTGAATAATATGCTCCAAATGGTGTGTTTCATTAATCCTACCATTTTCTAATTCTTTTGGCCTAACTAGTAGGTTAAGTCCTTCTCCAAAGAAAGAAACTTCTTTGAATTCTAATTTCCAATCATCTTCTATCATATCCAAATTCGAAAATTCAACACCTAGGGATCCACCATGTCCTAATAAACCCGGTTTAAATCCATAATGTCTCTTAGGGTCATCTAAACATGAGTGATAATTGCAATACATATTCATATGGTGGAAAGATGCCACATGAGGTGAAGGTGGTGTATGAATGGTCAAGGGTTTTACTACCTTCACCCTAAAACTACCCAGACTATATGGGTTGATGAGTGGGTCAGTTCCTCTTTTGTCTCCTAGATTTACATCTAAGGGTGAAAAATTGGGTAAAAGTTAAGGCTATAGTTCATCAACACTAGGAATTTCCCTATTATTAAGAGGAATGTCATGATTACAAGTATTCAAGCCTAAATCCTTTAGTTGTGTTTCGTCTAAAGGTTCTACCTCTATCGGGATTCTTATAGTCTCTTCTACTTCTTTCGGGTAAGTCACGAGCGATGTGTATTCCTCAAATGATGGGAGGACTTGTGGGTTCAAATTTTCCACCTTATCCCATGCTATACCCCTATGCATCTAGACCCAAACATTTTCATTTCCAAACAATCTTTTTGCTTGAGCCTTCAAATTTGCTAATTCTTGTTCAGAAATAATGTTTGGTGGGGTGTCCCATTCTTTTTGGCATTGGGCAAAATTTTCTATGGCTTCCCATGCTTCTTCACCACTTAATTCCCTAAGGTTCCTGTCTGCAGCAAAGTCAAGGTCCATTCGGGTATAGTCGTCGACATGATCATAAAATAATTGAGTAAGGGACCATAAATCAAGGCCATGAAGAGGGACCCTTTGGATTAAGTTTTTGAAACGAGTCCACGCATCGTAGATAGGTTCATCTTGATGTTGTTGGAACACCAAGGTATAATTTTGGAATGGGAAGTTTGTGTTTTGTGGAGGGTTTCGAAAGGGTGTGGTTGGTGGTCTTTCATACATCATGATGGTGAACAAAAGATTAATTTACAAAACATAGGGCACAAAGAAAAGATAGACTACAAGAAAGCTAATGCACTGAATTAAATTCTCACTTGAAAGGATTCAAGCGAGTAGAACTAAGTTAAACAATGATCAAAACCTAACTATTCCCCACGCAGCGACGCCAAAAACTTGATGCGGTCGTCGTAGGACTTCAACAAGATGTTTTACAACTCCCTAGGCAGAGTACCTAACCGTTGTAGTACTAGTATAGGCAAGACTCGGGGGTTGTTATCGTTCTCTATGGGAATAGGTTGGGAAGGCTTGATCACGGTCTAACATAATTCTAGAGGTTGAGAGAAGATTATTTTTGTGTTTTTATATTTTATAGAAAGCAAGTAAATCTATGGTTTGAGAGGTTGGTTTGATAAACTATTAACTAAACTAATTAATAAACTAATCTACTGGTGATAACTTTATGATAATTAAATGTATTTACTTAATCATGCATTATTTATCAGATTGTTTCTCCTAATCATGTTGCCTTGTCACACTTGTGATGTAATGTGTAAGTATTTCCTAAGTTTGTTATAAATGAATTACACGAATCCATCATCTATTTAATATTTCGTTAAGGCAAAGCACAAGTAAGGTAGTATGAAGACTATTACAAGGCCCCTAAGAGTATATTAAATGCGTGTGAAATAACTTAAGAGGGATCAACCACATAAGGGGCAATGTAGTATGAAGACTGTTACCCTATGGTATCCTTTCTACGCACTCGCTTTTCCCTAGATGTGTCAACAGCGATACAAGCAAAAGCTGATTTTCTAAGGCCTAAGGCGCACATTCATCAACAAGAAGCAACAGTAAAAGGATCTACAATTCGACTTTCATGCAATCATAAGCAAATACAAAGGAGGGTTTAGCCTCGCATGTTATAAAGGAAGTAAGAAGATAAATCAATCACACAACACATAGATATATTGAATGATTAGTGATAAATAACCTTATCTGAATTAATACATGGATCCAAGGTAGTACAATAGGGTTTTGAGGCCCTATAAACGACCTATGAAGCTGCTACAAGGACTAAGGTTCGTCTCCCTAAGTTATACAAAGTTATCCCAAAAGTTACACACTAAAACCCTAAAATCGGTTTTGTATATATAGAGGTATCACGGAAATGGCGTCGCGTTATGGTCCTGACGCCGTCGCTACGTGGATGATTCTAGATCCTCTTTAAGTTGGCTACGTCCTGACGCCGTCTCTAAATTCCAAACGCCGTTACTGAATAGATCACGACAGCATCGCTTTATGCTTGCGACGCCGTCTCCACATTCTGTAAGCAATACTTCTTCAAGGATATGGTGTAGGACCGTAATCTCGTCCGTTTCTTCTCCAAATGAGCCTAAGTCACGTGTATTTACTCCAAATGTCATCCAAGTGCTAAAAACCTGAAAACAAATAATTAAGCACATAATCTGGGCATATTTGCATGATTTAAGGGGTTAAATGACCCCGAAATAATGTATAAAATGACACCTCATCATCGCCTTCGCTGGAGCAATGGTATTGGTCACATCCATAACTAAAAAAACTGCTATACTCTTCAGTTTAGTTTGCAAAAATTTTGATCTAACTCTTTACCTCTTCTTATATCTTCTTCTCAAACCTCCAAACTATATGCTCCAACCTTTATCCACATAACACCTTTTTTCTTCGATAAAAGGGGGAGAAGGGAGTGTAAACGAGTAACTTTTAAACTTTACTATGTGTTATAGTTTACATATTTTATCATCATCAAACAAGGCGAGATTGTTAGTGCAAATATTATGATATTTAATCACAAGTTACTCGTAATCACAAATGTAAAGTGCACAAGTTACTCGTAATCACAAATCATCAATGCATATATACATCTACATCTCTCGACGTCTCAAGTCTGCATCAACACCGACATTTGTTTGCACCGACGTAAATCACATAAGGTATGTACAAACAAATATTAAACTTGTAGGATGATCAAAGAAATAAGTTTTTGTCTTAAACATTACATTTTTATAAATGTAACAAAATAATTTTTCAAAAATTAATTAGACAAATTATTTTTGAATTATAAAGAAATGTGTTATGTGGTAATTATTTCAAAATTCAAATCTGGTCCTTTCCCTCAAAAACAGGTTAGATCTTCACCAGATAATTATTTCACCACAAAAAGACAAAAACAAGAGCGTCTGTCGGGGCGGCCCCCATAAATACACGGCGGTCCCTCGACGCCCCCCTAATATATCTGGGGACTGCCACTTTCAGACAGGCAATTTTCAGCTCCTATAAATAGTGGGTCATTTCCAACTATTTTCACAACCCTTTAGCATGAAGTTCTTTTAGTTATTTCTCTCTCTAGATCTCACTAAATCTCTTTAAATCTTTGATCATTCAACTTGGTTAATCTTGTTTAAATGTGATCCAATCTTCTATCCTTTCCTCCTTTCCTAAAGTGCAAGAGAAGAACTTTCGTCATCGTCAAGATACGAAGTTATGTAGTTTAGTTAGTCCATTTGTAACATCTGTTACATATAGATCTAGTCGATGTCTTTCAATCTTTAGTAGTGTGTAGATCCGAATGGTGTATAAATTCAGAAGGGTTGATGGTGTGTCGGTTTGTATTTTAGTCCTCAAAATACATTGGTGAAGTGGTAGATTGATTCTAGCTAAGATTAGGACTCGACATTTAGCTTAGTGTCGGAAAATAATGTAAGTGACGCGGTTTATGTGTTTAGGCCATAAAACACAAGGTTTGTTATGTTGGGCCAAAAAACATACCGGGTTTGGTTGTACCCGAAGAAGAACTCAACATCTAGCTTAGTGTCGGAAAATAATGTTAGCAACTTGTATGGTTTTCTCCACCAAGAAAAAGAGCTTGTTGACTAGTGAAGTAACTCTTGAGTTGGGTACTCGGGGAGTAGAGTAGGGCGAAGAGGAGCTTCGTGACCGAACCACTATAAATCATCGTGTCTAATTTTCATTTCCTTTCACTTATCTCTTTACGCTTTTATTTACATTTATCGCTTTACTTTTATATTTGCATTGTGTTAATGATTGTGTGGATAGGTACGTATATTATTATAATTGTGATTGTGTAGTACTTTGTAGTTAATATTGTGGTTGAGCTTGTATTGTTAAGATATGTGCTAGTTGTTGTAAACCTATTATCGACACTTCTCATATTACGTCTAACTTGATTGGCGATTTGATACTAAAGATTTAAAGTTTTTAAATGGAAATGTATTCACCCCCTCTACGGTTTCCATAATTGGTATTAGGAGCCACATCGCTCTAGTTTTCAAAACAAATAGTTTTTAAAATAGAGTACGATCCATGTATCAAATTACCCATGAAGGGGGATTAAATATGAAAAGTGTTTTGTTGTTTGATTCGTACTAGTTTTGTTATTAAATATACTTCTTGTACTAGCTTGAAGGAAAATTTTCTCAAAAGAACTTGGAAGTGTCATCTTATGTCTGTCTAAGTCGTAAAAGTAAAAATGATGTCTAAAACACGGAATTTATGTGTTGGAACAACTTTTTAAAGTCCTATGTTCTACAGTTAAGTCATCTAATGATTTTGAACAAAAAATGTGTTTTTGGGTCACTAGTGGCGGTCCCACAAATGTTAGGGCGGCCGCCAAATATATCTGGGGGTCGTCTGTCTGTTTCGTCAGAATTTGACAAACTTCGAAAAATCATATAAAATCAACCGTAAGTCCGTAGAAGTCGTGCCACCTGCCATTTTAAAGATAATTGAGTCTACTTTCATTTAAAAGAACTTCCAAGAATTTATTTCAAACTTAAATAAGTCATAAATGCTAAATACTACATAGTGGTCAAAACATTATGTTTCGTTTTAACGTAAAACTTGTATTTTACCTTTTCCTTCGAGTCGGGGATTTCTAGTTGATGTATCTTTGAAAAATAGTGTGTTTATTTTTTTATAAATTGATAACGCTTATACATATTTCTATATGAGTCGATATGTGTCGTGGAAGAAAACGGAAGAATACACGAAGACTTAAAGCTTAAACAAAGAAGTAAACTCAAACTCAGAGCTTCCCGACACCTGTTCACTGTGTTTGGTCATAACTCGGTCATACGAACTCCGTTTGCCGGGATTCTGTCAGCCACGCGAAGAGAATTCAATTATCTACAACTTTGAAAAAGGCCAAGTGCTGAAATTGCCCCAAGTACGCCGCACTTCCAAAATGTGTGGCACACTTTTCAAGAAATCCCAACTACGACGCACAAAAATAAAATGTGCGCCGCATTTTCAGTCTGATGCATTAAAAACGTGAATTTAGCCTCAAAATCAACAACATTCACCCTTTTCTTGGTCCCCAAGTAAATTTAACCCTATAAATACCCTCTTTGGTGCTAGGAAATTTCATATCTTACACACACACAACTCATTTCTCACACACATCTTTATTTGAGAGGTGGAGAACTAGGTGAGGGTCTTAGGATCCAATGATCCAAACACCCCTCTACACCGCCATGCTGCCACCACTCTCCACCATGAACCACCACTGATATACCACCATTTCCAGTCCTTAAACACCATATTTCCATAATCTAAACACATCATACCATGAGGATTAGATGATTCACACCAAATTTCTAATTCTTCACTATGTTAAACCCGTTACCAAACACACCATTTGGTGACGTATTCTTGATTTCCAATGGGTTCGTGACAACCCTGTAGGTTATCTTAGTAGGTTTGGATGTTGGTTATTTGTGGGAGTAATTGGTTATTAGTTTAGTTATGATGTAGTATTCGTCAATTGTTTTGAATACGTGAAACATAAATAATATTTGGATGATTTTGCTATAACTTATGAATATATATATGCTTATGAATTTGATGTTATCTTTACTTGGATCATTCTTTATCTATTAGTATGTCATTGCAATTAAAATAGGCTGAAAGGATTAATTGTCTTGATGTATTTTGAATCGTGTTGGCCATACGAATCAATATCATACTTGTGAGAATTGTGTGGTAAATTGATAAACAACCCAAGTAGAATGATGTTTAAGACCCTTCCTTATGTTGACCGACCGGGTTGGGAGGAATTCATATGTATGCATGTTTGATATAAACCATTCCTAATGCGCTAATGATGATGTAGTATATAGGCCGAAAGGATTCTATGTTATCATTGGTAGATATGCTTGTTATTATGATTACCCGTCATATATGACTTGTATGCTTTGTTTATATAAAGTCTTGCTCTATCTCTATCTATTATGTTATGTGGATCATGCCTTGTTACTTGCTTTGCTTTATACACACATTTAGGTTATTTAACCCGTGACAATCAATTAGCTTTGTTACTTGATAAACAATCTGTGAATTGCTACAAATCTCGTGAAACGACATGGACTTACCTAATACTATATTACATACAAAAGGGTATACTTGCCCGTGTTGTGTTTTTAGTCAAAATCGGTATTTCTAGTTATTATAAATTTAATGCTTGTAAAAACACACATAAAGTTTTTGGCACCGCTGCCAGGGATTTGTTTAGTTGTTTGCAGATTGTTTGCTAGTCGTGTGCATCTTACGTGCGTTTAAATCTCTTAAAACTCTTAAAATATGTATGCTGTTGCAGAAAGTACGGCGCACATCTTTATGTGTGCATCGCACTTCTCCTGTTCCCGTTTGTTATTTTGCAGGTTTATACCCAAAGTGCGCTGGTTTCACACCAAAACCACCGTACTCGTCTTGTGACCGTGTCCATCTCATGACTGATTAACTTCAAATCAAAATTTATAAACTCGCCGTACAGTTTTCTGGCAAACTGACCCAAAAAAATCGCTTTTCTTCAGGAAGTACGCAGCACATACAATTTGTGCGCCTGTTTTTCTTAAAACCCATAAAGTACGCCGCACTTTTCACAAGTACGCCGCACTTTCTGCAGAATTTTCAACAGCAAAATCAGATTTAAAACCAAAACCAAATACCCCTACATTGCTAGTCTAAGGTATGTGATCAATTGAAAATTCTATTTTATCTGATTACACGCCCTGTACAATTGTGAATAATTAGCTTGTCATTCAAAATAAAAAACAATTTTTTTTATTCTTGCTTCATTTTGATTTTGTAATGTTCCAGTTAATGTAATAAACCATGCTTTATGTTTATTAAATTTGTTTTATTATTTCTCTTGCATTTCATCTATCAAGAATAAAATGTTCAAAAAGATTGCAGTAAGTACGCCGTACAATTAACATTGTGCGCCGCACTTTGCTCCTGCATATAAAAAAATCAGTTTTGTATAAAAATAATAATCAGATGCAATTTCTTTTTGTTTTATCAACTGTGAGTATTTGTAATGTATTTTTTATTTGTTTTTGCATGCTTGCTTGTTTGTGTGTGTTTGCTTGCGTGTAAAAAAATTGTCAAAACTATAAAATCTAAAAAATAGTTTTGTATTTCCTTTTGTTTAGTTGGTTTGTTTGTGTTTGCCTGTGTTTGTATTTGTGGTATTAGATAATAAGTAAAAAAATCTAAAAATATGTCTTCTATCATAATAAAACCGCCGCACATATGTTTGTGTGCGGCGCACTTTTGTTAAATATTTCCCGCCATTGTATTTTGAATTTTTGAAAAATAATAAAAAATTAGATTCGATGTACGCCGCACTTTCTTTTAAGTGCGACGCACTTCTGGTGTGCCAAAAAATAATTTTGTAAAATATTTGTTTTATACGTTATATAGTTATTGTGTATCTGATTTGTGTCTATTAAAATAAAAAATAATAAATAAATAAATAATACAACTTGTTTTCTTCACTATATGTGATTTTCTTTGTTAAAAGTTATTATTTTTTGTACCTTATATAATAATTATGTGCCTGATATGTGTTTGTCTTAAAACCATAAAAAAAAATTCTTTCTGCCTTAATTTTGTTCTTTTTTTGTATGTGTTGTGAGTTATTATATTTATCTTTCGATTTTAATTTTTATTTCTTTGTGCTTCATGTGTGCTTGTTTTAGTAAATTGTGTATAAATACAAAAATTTATATATATAAAAAATGTTTTTGAACTTTGTGGGTGTGTTCGCTGTAAACCCTCACGAGACTATAACTCGTCCACTCGGGCCACCGAGGGGTTTAAAGGCTTGTCGCATACGCTAAATGCAATCGTGGTGCCTACGAAAGTGTGCTTTCGTATTTTACGGTTTTTGTAGTTTTGTTTATTTTGCAGATCTAATAAATAGGTGGAGCTTGGATTGGTGGTTGGAATTTTACCCTTGGTGATATATGTTTGGATCGGTATATTATATATGGTTGAGTTTACATGCATATGTTGGCGTTTCGTTCACGTCGTATCTTTCAGAATTCAACCGATCACTTATGAGCCCCGGGAAGTCTCGTTTTTCTTTTATTTATTTTTCCCATTTTTTCCTACTTTTAAGTTGTTTTCTAAATACGCATATTGCTCAACTTAAGTATGGGGGTAAAATAAATTGGAAAATAAGACTCATTATTAAAAGTATAAACTTTTGTTCGCCCTCTGTAATCTAAAGATCTAATTTATTTTTAAATTTTTTGTCACTTAGGTTAATATATTAGAATAAAACATAGTAGATAAAATAAAATTTTGAAATCAGAGATGTGTCCCGATTGATAGAGCAGATCCGATTAGGAATCAATGACATTATACCAATCACCCAAAAAATGTAAGGTTTAGATCTTAAGGAATTCTGGTATCCATCTTTGATATCTAAGATAATTTTTGCCTTTAGCTTTCTCGAGTTAAGGTTTGAATGCAATTGTAAGTGTCTCATCCGTCCTTACGGTTGTGTGTTTGTAGTTTTGTCGCCTTTTCTGGAGCATTGGTATCGGTTTAAAAAATGTATGAGTATATCGGTGATTTATTGATTCTAGAACTTGTGCTTGATAATCATTATGAGACCGCAGTGAGATCGCGTTCGCGTGATAGAGGTATTTTTAAGTGATAAAGAGGAAAATCTAAGATTTAACCCAAAATTAGCCCATCCATTTCATATTATTTATTCTTTTAGCTAATTACACTGATTAGCTAACCACCCATATATAAACCCGTCTGTAGCACTCATCTTTAGTGCTAGATACCCATAGTTTAACATGTTGAGCCTTTCTATTCGTTTCTCGTCCCCTATAATATAAACACTACAAAAATATATAACCTTTGAGCTTAGCCTTACCCCCCGTCGAAAGTCCCTATGGTTGGTTGCTAGTTGCTTGGTATGATTGGTTGATTATTTCTTATAGTTTGTTCGCACTTTGTTATAAGTATTGTGTCATTTCAACGAAGATGAAGATTTATCACCTTCTATTTTGTATTTTTTGTGGTGTATGCTTATCTCAAGTGTTGGGGAATTGTTGGTTGTGAAAAAAACAATCGAAAAAAGAGAAAATAAGAAATGAAAAAAAGAGATAAATAAGAGCTATGATATGTGCCGGATATATTGATGAGAGAGGTTTGTGGATTATCATAACTAGCAACATAGGTTTTTTGAACTTGTCGACATGTATATTATAAAACCATTTCCAGTATATATTTCCCATGTCTTATCCACACCCTTATTAACCCTTAGCCTAACGTTACAACCCGAATAAAAGTCCTCTTTTGATATTTATACCTGGTGCTTACGCCATGTCAGTGCAGTTTTGTTTCTTGTACAAGCCTATGGTATGAAATAAATCATGTCTGAGCAATTGAGTGTGATTTTCCTTTTACCCTATATTACATCACATACGAGTGTGTGAGTGAATTATACTTTCCTTATTCGTGAGGTGCTTAGTCATGTTATTACAGCTTGAAGATCATTGGGTATTGTCAAATATCTCTGCTTTCACATATTAAAATTTTAAAAATATTTTTCATAATTCTATTTTTGTTTTGTAAAGCTTATTTTTATCTTTATTTTTCCTTATTTTGCTTGAGGACAAGCAAACCCTTAAGTGTGGGGGTGTTTGCACCTTTTGCGCTTATTTCTTAGAAAAACCAAAAATATTTTTGATAATTTCACACCTAATAATTATATATATATATATATATATATATATATATATAAATGTATAAAAACTATCAAAATTTAAAAATATATATGTATAAAAATAAAAAAAATAAAAAATTCCTTGTCTTGTCATGTAGGAACCTTGTTTTTAAATTTCTTTTCTTAGATTTGTTTGAGGACAAGCAAAGTTTAAGTGTGGGGGGATTTGATAACGCTCAAATTATACATATTTCTATATGCGTTATCTATGTTTTTTTATTATATTTACGGGTTAATTATAAGAACTTTCGATACTTAATCGAATATATTTGCCATTGTAGGTTCATATGATGTGTCGTGGAAGAAAACAGAAGAATACACGAAGACTTGAAGGTTAAACGAAGAAGTAAACTCAAGCTCAGAGCTTCCCGACACCTGTTCACTGTTTTGGTCATAGCTCGGTCATACGAACTCCGTTTTACGCGATTCTGGCGGCCACGCAAAGAGAATTCAATTATCTACAACTTTGAAAAAGGACAAGTGCTGAAATTGCCCCAAGTATGCCGCACTTCCAAAATGTGCGGCGCACTTTTTAAGAAATCCCAAGTACGGTGCACAAAAATAAAATGTGCGCCGCACTTTCAGTCTGATGCATTATAAACGTGAATTTAGCCTCAAAATCGACCACATTCATCCTTTTCTTGGTCCCCAAGTAAATTTTACCCTATAAATACCCTCTTTGGTGCTAGGGAATTTCATATCTTACACGCACACAACTCATTTCTCACACACATCTTCATTTGAGAGGTGGAGAACTAGGTGAGGGTCTTAGGATCCAATAATCCAAACACCCCTCTATACCACCATGCTGCCACCACGAACCACCACTGATATACCACCATTTCCAGTCCTTAAACACCATATTTTCATAATCTAAACACATCATACCATGAGGATTAGATGATTCACACCAAATCTCTAATTCCTTCAATATGTTAAACCCGTTACCAAACACACCATTTGGTGACGTGTTCTTGATTTACAGCGGGTTCGTGACAACCCAATGGGTTATCTTAGTAGGTTTGGATGTTGGTTGTTTGTGGGAGTAATTGGTTATTAGTTTAGTTATGATGTAGTGTTCGTTAATTGTTTTGAATACGTGAAACATAAATAATATTTGGATGATTTTGCTATGACTTATGAATATATATATGCTTATGAATTTGATGTTATCTTTACTTGGATCATTCTTTATCTATTAGTATGTCATTGTAATTAAAATAGGCTGAAAGGATTAATTTTCTTGATGTATTTTAAATTGTGTTAGCCATACGAATCAATATCATACTTGTGAGAATTATGTGGTAAATTGATAAACAACCCAAGTAGAATGATGTTTAAGACCCTTCCTTATGTTGATCGACCGGGTTGGGAGGAATTCATATGTATGCATATTTGATATAAACCACTCCTAATGCACTAATGAGGATGTAGTATATAGGTCGAAAGGATTCTATGTTATCATTGGTAGATATTCTTGTTATTATGATTACCCGTCATATATGACTTGTATGCTTTGTTTATATAAAGTCTTGCTCTATCTCTATCTATTATGTTATGTAGATCATGTCTTGTTACTTGCTTTGATTTATACACACGTTTAGGTTATTTGACACGTGACAATCAATTAGCTTTGTTACTTGATAAACAATCTGTGAATTGATACAAATCTCGTGAGATGACATGGACTTACCTAATACTATATTACATACAAAAGGGTATACTTGCCCGTGTTGTGTTTTTAGTCAAAATCAGTATTTCTAGTTATTATAAATTTAAAGCTTGTAAAAACACACATCACTATTGATTTTGACTAACTTTGAAATGAGGAGGAAACTAGTTTATTTCAAATAAAATCGAGCTAAGTATACGTCGGTACATCTAATACATAAAACGATGACGAATATCTTTATGTGTTATGCTAAAATGAGTATGTGTGTTTTCTTAGGTCTTAATATTGCTATTAGATATTATTAAGTTATCATTACTATTTGTAATTGAGCTACTTGTATATCTAAACATGTATGCCATGTATGCTATTTGTATGTTACTAGTTTTTGGGATTATGCCTAATACGAATTACGCTAGATCTCTTGCGTTAAGTTGCGAAAGTGTTTGTGCATTGCATACATGCATATATAGCTTTATTTATAAATGTTACATAAACATCTTGTAAATCATTTTGAGTATATTAGAGTTCAATAGTGTGTCAAGTATGTTGGAAAATATTGTCATAAGATCACACGATAAAATTCATCACCAAATTTTTTCCAACATGTTAACTCTCTTCCAACAAGATGTCTAAATCTTTTCATAGTCTTGCCTTGCTTGACCTTGGGTTGGTTAAACAAAAGAAAAGATTGTTTTAATACATTAGTATTTAAGTAAAAGAAAACGTATTTTTTAAACTTTAATTGTGCTTGATTACTCTAACACACACACATAATTATATTCTTTGTATAAACATATAGTATTTTACTAAAGATGCGTGTTATATAAAAAAATTGGTTAGGAAAATCATTCATTTACCACAAGATGTCAAAAACTATTCATATTAGGTATAACAACAAATAATTTTTTGCACAAGCAAAAAATATGACAATCTTGAAGTGAGAAATTAACTTGTCATTATTCATCAACCTCACCATACAACTAGTCTTAGGATTAATGGAACACACCATGAAAAATCTTTATTTGTTTTCTTTTAAAAGAGTGTTCGTGAGGGTCAAGAAAGATTTCGAGTATATATCGATTCATTATTCAAATTATGATTGATATTATTATCGAATCTAATTGACAAGTTTTCGAGTATGGACAAGAAATCGAATTCTTATTTGTCTAGCTTTGAGATTGTATCAAAATGTAACAAGATATATTATCTTAAACCTACATACTCAATCACACTCGATTGATATGAAAATAACGACATCCTTTTCCAAGACGATAAGAATATGTATTGGAACATAACTCACACTTGTGTAAACGATGTCATATTGAGTCTACTTGTCCAATAGTTGTGTTTTAAATATTTGGCAAATATATGCATAAAATACACAATGAAGTAGGATTGACGACTTGAATGTTTTGTCTAAAATATTCAAGTAATTTACCTTGCAATACAATTGGTAAAGTCGTCATCTCCGAAAAGCCAAACATGAGCAAATGCACAACATATGTAACTTTGCTCAAACAATTCAAAAGCACAACTTAAAACTTACTATCTTATCATCAAAACTCTCTTTTACTTTACCAAATAAGCATAATATTTCTTCTTCACCAAATGAGAACCCTTTAACCATCTAAGGTTAGGATTAGGAAGAATTAAACATATTCCACAAACTATTATCGTGCTTTCTTTTAATAAGTGATCGTAAGAGAATTTCGAATATGAAGATGATTATTATTCAAACGATAATCAATCTCATCATTCAATCTAATTACAAAATCAGTTTATCAACATGAAATCGAGACTAGGATTTATCTAGAACATGGAAATATCAATCAATTGACCATAGATATTTTTATGTGTCTACATGTTTAACCATCATCGGTTATTACATGAAATCACAAAGTCGATTGCAAGACAACAAGATTAGTCATCGAATTGCAATTCACACTTGCAATGAAAATGTTTCATTGAGTCTAAAGTGTTTAAATGTTGTGTTATTAGCTATGGTCAAATTATACATGCTAAACTTAATACACTCTAAGTAGGATTGACGACTTATGAATTTCCATCAGGAAACTCATAAGTACTCCAACTTGATAAGCAAGTCTTAGATGTCATTTCTGAAAACTCAAACCAAGAACCCTTATAACTTATATAAGCTTCTCCTAATAACCTAATTTCAATATCATCTCCCAAATAGTGGGAAAATGATCCTTGCCCAAATTTGGCACCTTCACAGATCGATGGATCCTTTGTCTTAGATTCATCTTCAGTTTAGGTAAATCCGCCCTATGGCATTAGATTTAAAACATTAGCTTCTTACTTAAAAGTCCAATATACATGTAACTAACCTTTAATAAATCATTATTATTTCTACAAAGAAACATTCATAAGATCTATTGAGGTAAGTAACCTTAATTGAATATCTTGCTTAAAAGACATGCAAAGGTGAATTCTTTGAACACTCTCTACATATTTCATTAAGCATTGTCACCCTTAAGCATACTCTTAGGTTCTAGATGATTCATTATGTCTTAAATTTACAACAACTTGCTTTCTCTCTCATTCAATTGTAGAATTCCACACATCTTGATTAGAATTATGTGAACCGGAATTAGTGCATGTTAGTTGAGTCATATTAGGCCCCGAGTGATAAGACAATACAAATTTAATCTTTGCTACACTTCATTAGGCAAATATAAGAATTCTATTTTATCTAACATGAGAATGACTACTGGAGAATTTATTGCACTAAAAATTCTATTTGACCTAATGGTTGAATTGCTTCCAAGAGTGAAGTTGGGTTCCTGGTATAACCCGTAAAAATGGTCATGTTTAGCCTGAATTGATCACCTTTAGTGTTAGTCTCATATTCATTCTCTAATTTGACTAAATGACTCCTCCTAAATATGTCTAATGATAGTCTACATTGATGGACTTTGTATCTCATTAGGAGTGCACACTAAGCAAGTAGAAATTAGGTATCTTCTTAGTCAGTCTAGACTACTTGCATCTCACATATGTTCTTTGAAGTTTTAAGATGATAACTTTCTCCCATGTAATGCAATTATATGCCTTCATGTTTATCTTGATGATCAACGCCTATTTGCTTAGCTATTGAGTGCATGTCTATTGTAAAGGCGTTTGCATTTTTTAGAAATTTAGATAAAATATTTCTTAGTTTATCTAAATTACACATGCTTCTATATGCTAAATGCTAACATGTTTCACATGATGATTACATTTAAAATTATCATGTTTTGTATGCGTCATATTATATGACTTACGTGTTAATTGTGCACCTACGCTATGTTAGCTTAATGTATGACAATTAATGTTTAAATGTCATATAGTCTTACACATTAATCTCGTTGATTATTGTGTCGATGCTTGCTTAAATAAACTTGCATGCCTATATCTATATGTCTTATGCATCTAGGTATATATTTTCTCCTAATAGAATATTTTTCTTCGTGTACGAGTCACAAATCTAAAAAGTCAAAAGAGTAAAAAATGGTTTTATATCTCCTAGAGTCTCCACTCACACATTCCTTTAATCATCATCTCGCTTTATTCTAAATAATCCATTTTTTATCAAGAAAATGTTAGATACAAATCTAATACACCTCAAAGTAGGTTTGACAACTTAAATATTTCATCTAAAATATTCAAGTATCTTTTGTCATAACTCGTAAATTTGAGGTCGTTATTCTAACCTTTTACGTGCTCGATTTTAAATTTTATAAGTTACGTGTTAAATTGGCAATATTCCGGGAAGTTGTCCCGCGTAAAAACTAAAAAACGTCATCGGATACGTTCTGACTTCGGACTTGGATTAGTCTAAGTATTATATGCATAATTTTATCATTTTAAAGTGCTACGTAGGTTAGGTACACTTCCGTTTACAATTTCTACGTTTTCGCGTGCATTTTACGTTTTAGGTCAAACGGAGACCTGGAAAGCCATCACCTTTGCATGTAAACCCTAATTATCTTTTGTTTTGAGTTTTAACATCAAAATTTCATCATCCCCTCCCCTCTTGCTCTAATTCGAACGTCCAAACCCAAATCAAATGAAAGGATGTCTTAAAAATTTGAATTTTACATGTATAACCAAGTAGGAGACAAGGAAAGTGACACTTTTGGATCATTCTCCCATGCATAAACTTGTGATCTTATATTTCTTGTCCCTTTTCATGGTAAGGACCACAATTACACTAATAATTTAAAGGATGCATTCCTTTTAATTCCAAATGGCTAGAAGAAAAGTCTTGAACCCTCATTGTCTTCATCCGTTCGAACCACAAGCACCAGAAGAAAGATGGTTCAAGCTTTTGCTTGAGCCATGGGTCACTTAAAGATGCCAAAACCCTAATCATTGGTCCTATATAAACCTCCTTAACTTCATTCTAGGTCATTTCATTCGCACATTAACCTTAAAATTTTTCTTTCTTTCTCTTTTGCTTCCTTGAAGCCACGACCAACAAACACCCTTATAGGGGTTTGGTTTTCTTTGATTTCTAGCAAGATCCAAGGGTTCTACGTTGTTAGTAAGGGTTATTTAAGGTGTTTCTACATCTTGGTTCTTTGGTTTAAGGGTTTATTCAAGATTTGAAAAGTTAGGGTTTCAAGAGTTTTTATTGGTTTTTCAAGATCTAGGTTTATATAATTTAGATCTTGTGTCATCATCTTGTTCTGCATACTTGTGAGTATATTCTTGATATTTCTTTTGATTACTCTTTTGATCTTAAATTCTTATTTAAATATAATACTCCATGTGTTTTTGAATATTTTTAAAGTGAAAATGAAATGAGATCTTGTTACTTTTGTAAAAAATAAAATAAAAGTAGTATGTTAATAGTTTTGTGATTAAGGTGAAGTTGAGATGAAAAGTGTGTTGCAACAATGATGAGGATGGGATTAGAAAAGTTGTAAGTGTGGTTTTGATGTTGGATTAGTAGTGAATGGGGATTAGGATTAGACTATTGTGAAGTTTGGATGAATTTTGAAAGAGTTTTGATATATATTGGTTGTTGTCCAAAATTTAAAATGGGGTTAAGGGTTGATTAAAAATGTTTTAAGGTGTTAAAGTCTAAGAATATGGTAGTATATGGTTCCCCGGTCGTTTCGATATAAAGATCGTCAAAAACGGACTTAAAACGGCCAAGTTATGGCCGAATGAAGTTTGGAACATTTTTCGGCAAAACAACTTAAAGTAGTTGTTGTTTGGAATACTAAAATGGGTTTTCGAACACTTTCGGACATGTTTGAGCTTTTAAAACGTTGGCGAAACATATAGTAACACTAGTATATTAAGTAGGAACATTAGAAAAGTCATGAACATATTTTGTGAAGTCAGGGTTTCTAAAAAACTAAAAACTTCTAAAATAGTAAGTTTTGGCATTTATTAGCGAGATGGACTTGGAAGTTAGGCGTTTAGGTTTAGGTAGTGCGTTTTTAGGATCATGTACTTAACAAATTTAAGGGACGATATTAACGTCCGAAAATAAACTTTCCTTAAATGGAACCTTTCTAAATATAGTAACTTTCGGATTAACGACGAGACTTAATGATAAACTTTATAATTTCATTTAGTCATGTTTCTATTAAATAAACTAAAACTGTAGAATATCTTAACACATAAATGGAAGGATTCACTTTAGGTTTTAGAGAGGGAAATAGATGGTTGGATGAACACTTAGAGAGAGAAAGTAAAAGAATAATATTAGCTTAGTGTAATATAAGAAATGAACAACCAACACCCTCTCCATGTGTGGAGAGGGTTTATATATGCTTTACAATGGCCCAGCTAAGGACTCATAGTGGGCTTATCCATAGGCCTTTGGCCCGGTTAGCTTTCTAACTTAACCTTACAACTTACTATGAGCTACGACTAACATTGGTAGTGACCGACACTTTTTTGTATTTGTAACAATCTCCCCCTAAGGGAGGTTTCTCCAATTTACAAAAATTTAAACTTAGCATTCTATGCTTTTACTTCGGTCTTGAGCTTGTAGTCTTTAACTTTAATCATTAACTTGTGATTTGATGTAGTGATCATTAACTTTAGATTTGAGCTAATTCTTTTGACTTGACATGAATGTGATCTTTGAGCTTTATGAAATCATCAACCAAGCATAATCTCATTTCGCCATCTTGTAAACTTTGCCATCTCATGAACTTGTGGCTTCTGGACCGACATGCTCATACCTTTCTTGATTTGATAATCTTGAAAAGCTTTAATAATGCATCTTTCTTGAATTTCTTTAACTTTAACACTTTGTCGCTTCAAGAAGGACGTATGTTATCAGAGTAGCGGAAGTCTTAAAACATGTACTTGAGCTTTCATGATGTATTTATATTTGTCGGTTGGGTATGAGCATGTGGCTATGAATCTTGTGAGTCAGCCGGAATCATGTATCTCCATCACCATCTTTACATGTTCCTGAAAGAAAATAGTTAGCAATAAAGCGGGGAGCGAATATGGCTTTGTCATTCGCCCGTGGTTGGTTAGAGTACCCTTCGAATCCGTGAGGATCGACCTGTGATCAGAAAGATTCAATTTAAGAAGAATCTTCTTGACAGGATTTCCAGTTGTAGTGTTGAATCTTTCTAACACAAATGTATTAGATTCATCTTACTCAGCATGTTCTTATTATCGAAACGTCCAAAAGTACAACATACACGATATGAGTGAACACGAGTTACTGATCCCTCAAAACGATTGAAATAAAAATTTGATTAAAACAATACGACGTTGTCACTTGCTAAAGTGTTTTTGTGACACAACATCGAGAGTTGTTAATCATATTCAAAAATTCTACAGCAATCTGTCAATTCATAACCTAGAACAAGTTTGATTCTATAGAAATTGCACCATCGTTTCTACTGTTCCCATTTGTCACAAGTTTTGATCATTAGAAATCGTACCAGTCACCAACCAGAAGCTTGTTTGATGTTCGCTCTGCACAGCACTAGGGCAGAGCTACAAACTCATTCTTCCACTCATAGTCTATCTACTGCTACACAACACTCTCGATCATGATCACTTCTGGCCAAACACCACTCACAATGATCGACGTAGCAGCAACACTCTCTCTCTCTCCACATCTGGATTCATCTTCCTGCTACTCCACACATGCACACAGCCACTCTGCCAGCCTTTACATTTTGGCGCAATAGATGTACAATGATAATAAGCACACACAATACACTCGCTGGAGCATGATGTCTCTTTTGCTCTAAACCTCACCGCTCTCTCGATCTACCCATTAGACACAATAGCACTTTCAGTGAATCGAGACTTGGATTTTCCAGGACCATGGCGAGCAGAACCGCCACCAATCATCATTCTACTACTCTCACACTACTCTCACCAAAACACCACACTTCCTAGCCTCAATCATCACAAACACTTCACTCCTAAGTGAGAAAGTCTCAATCATCAAACGTAAACCAACAACGCGTGTAATCTTCATAAGAAATCGAACAAACAAGCACAGATCTATTGAGAAACACAGCCAACGCCTTGAGCGTCGACTAGGGAAGAGGGAGGGTTGTGCAACCAGCGTGCGCTGGTCCATGACTGTCTTTCAATGTCAGACAAACACCTTAGTGTTTCTGACAGATTATGGATTGACCCAGCTCTCTGCCTAAGTGCATCTCCATGCCGAGGGCTTCTTTCTTTGACTTCAGCACCAAACTCGAACTCATCATTCACTACTCATACACTCACACACATCCACTTCTCTCTTCTCCTTCCATATACTCTTACCTCGCACACAGATGAGCACACTTCGATTCAACACCAGCCTACTAACGCACACTAACAACTTCGTTTAGTGCGCGAATTTGCGTGGTCTTATCTCCTATGCAGTTATAAAACGCTCCATCTAAACTCGGACCCTCCATCACTCCCTGACTCTCTCTATCCGACACTCAGGATCATTCCGGACTGCGTTCCACGCACACTCACGAACACCTAACGTCGCGCGACATCTTCTAACAACATCGACGTATTTATCTTGCAGACAACTTACCCCCGCAACGCGACTCCCGTACAATAGGTTCTCATCTTCTACTGATCTACTCTATTGCAGCAGATTATCTTTCGACTACTCATATGCCTCCCTCATCCACATAGACTAACGCATACAAATCTCAACAGACAGTGCACACTCAAACGCAGGCTCGCGGTCATTGGCCCTGTCTTCATTCTACATAAGCGTCATCATCAGTCATCTTGATCATAAACACATACACAATCTTCGACGTAAAAATCAATCTACGTGTCACTTGCTAAAGTGGTTTTGTGACACATCGAGAGTGTTAATCATTTCAAAATTCATCATCAATCGTCAATTCATAACCTGGAACAAGTTTGATTCTTATAGAATCGCACCATCGTTTCTTTCCAGTTGTCACAAGTTTGATTCATATAGAATCGTACAAGTCACCTACCATGAGCTTGTTTGATGTTGGCTCAAGCAGGATTTCCATCTTCATTGTGAATGAAATCACTCGGATGTTCTGGCAAAATCACAAGGATAATGCGTATGACTCTTAATATGTTAACTTGTTATTCACATTGTATGACATAGCAAGCATGATTTGACAAGTGTCTTAATGAGATTTATGGATGATCTCTTTTGGCTCTAAACTCAATAGTGCACTTTGTTTTTAGTGATCGGAGGCTGGAGCAGACTGCCACCTTTTTAATATCAACTAACTCGGAGTGAGAAAGTTGATAGAAATGCGTGTAATCTTCATAAGAAATGAAACAAGAGTCTATTGAGAGACCTTGAGTGGCTAGGGAGGGTTGTGCAAAGCGTCGCTGGGTCCATGACTGTCTTCAATGTCAGACAACACCTTAGTGTTTCTGACAGATTATGTATTGACCCGGCTTCTGCCTAAGTGTATGGAGGGCTTCTTTCTTTTCACCCTTTATCCTTACATTTCTTTTTCATTCTTACCGAGACTTCATAACTAACACCTTGTTGGGTTTGTTCCAGTGTTAGCTCCATCTTATTCGGCATTATTCCTGATTCTTACTTTTTCTCCTTTTGAATCGTACCTAAGGACTTCTACACTAACTAGTGGATATCCCTGGGTAGATCCCTCCGGTTCTGGTTGGATCATGGGATTTGAATACCTATGCCTAACCACCTTATAACTCCATAAATTTAAGTACATGGTCGGTCTTTAGGGTATTCTAACACAATCAAAACCAAAATCATTGAAAAGTTCAATCAAAGTGTTTGATATAAATATCAAAAGATTTACACTTTGAGAGTTTTTCATCATCACTAAAAAGCTCCCCCTTAACATGTGCACCGTAATCGTAGTACATGTTAAGTGTTGGAGTGCATTGAGTCTATTTTATATGATCACATGACAATACAATTAAGATTCAGTTCCGTTTAATCACATTTTCTCCCTTTATCCAAAATGTTATTCCCTTGATATTTTGGATATCAATTGATTAAACTTTCAGGGACAAAATGTTACATAATCATTATAAGGAACATTTTAATGCTCCCCCTTAAGTTTTGAGGGTATATATAAGACTGTGCTGAGTATAATAATTTGAAAAAAATTGAATTTACTAAGATATTCTTGAAAATTTTATACTCGAGCACACTTTATTATCACCAAAAGTCTACACTGCATATTTACAAATTAACAAGTTTATGATATACGAAATGACCTTTGAGATATGAACATAATATGACAAAGTCATATTGTTCTTTGCAGCAGTCTAAGGTCAGTTCTGTAGAGTCTACCGCCAACGAATTTCTCCAAACTCCTCATCATCCTTCTTTCCTTTAGCAGCTTGTTGATGTCCTTGATCATGAAATGAGATCTTTTCTTTTCCAAATTGCTCCATCTTCTCTTCGGCAAGTACTCCATACCGATATTTTTGGTTATGTCTTCGAGCGAAGAAAGAAGCCTGGTTAACGTGCCATCACTGAACTTGTACAGTTTGTCAAAGCGCATCAACCTGTTCCTCTTGTAGTCTTCGACATAAATAAATCCTTGAGGGTCTTTGTATGGAGTGTACGGGTGCCTTTTTTGAGATTTGGTCTTGTAGTATCATGCTTGGTAACGTTGATCTTCTTTTGATAACTTTCAACTCCAAGTTGAAGATCCTCGACTCACTTCTGAATACCCAGACTTCTGGTGAACATCCTTCGGGCTATTGCGAAGTCAGCATCATCATCCCATGAAAGATTTGTGAGCCGATTCTGAACCACAAGAATTAACATATCCTCGATATCATTGATCCGAAGTCGTGGAAAGTCACCTTCCTTGAATCAGTATAATACGTTATCAGCTCTTCTTACTATAATCTCTTCCAAGTACCCGTATCCATGTTTCCTCATAACCTTGACATGAGTGACAGCCAAAATACGCTTTGTAGAATATAAATCTCCTCTTGATTGTATGCCTCTTGTATATGCATAGAAGGACTTACGTTGTTCTCTCCAATGTGAGATACCCCATAACGCATATCTATCGTAAGCAACTTTAACCGGACTCCATATGTTTGGAACCATGTCTTTAATGCCTGGTAGATCATACAGAGCGGACTTTGTCTTGGTGGTAGACGTCATGTATGTCATAGTCGAAACTCCTCCTTGTAGATACTTAAGATCATTGTTGATGAAGAATTCGAACGGTACTCTTTGACGATTTCCACACGTGATTAAAGGAAGGGGTTTCGAAAGATCAAATAGATAGTCACCGCCTTCAGGATTTTCCTAATCAAGCTTTTCTGAAAGAACCTTATAGTATTCTTCAAAGTCATACATAATTAGAGCGTGTGCCTTTGAGTAGTCTAAATGTTGGTCCTAGCAGGATTTCTAGAGTTAAATTCTTAATTTTCAGCCCATTCAAGATGTATCCAGAGAAGTCTATTGGAGTGCTCATCAATTTATCAAAGTCCTTCAATGATTTATCAGTAGAAGTAGAAGCTGCTAGAGTCATCAACTAATTTTGAGTTGGTCCTTCCTGAGTAGTCTTGCTAATATTCCAGTCAGGGTCAGTGGGTTCTTGAGGTGGTGTAGGTTTCTTGAACCAGTCACGTCTAGAGGCAGTCTCATTCCTTGGCTCATCTTCATTATCACCCAGATTCCCTTCTTGATCTTGTGGCAAGTCTGAGTCTACAACCTCGAACACTGGTTCCTCTGATTGAACAAACTTTCCAGAAGATTTTGGTTGAGACTTGTTGCCTTTGGAAGAGCCAGACGTTGAATCTTTCTTTTTGGACCAGTGGTTGGTTCTGCATCTTTGCTTAGCTTTCTTTTCTTTAACCCTCGGTCTGATCCAGCGGAAGGGTCTTCATATTTATCCATGTCTTTTCAGCCACGCTTCAATGAATATACATCATAAGAATAGAATAAATCTTTGCCGAGAGCGTAAGATTTTTTCAAACCATCATAGCAATCTCGGTGTTCGGGAGCCGTCAGATATGACTCACTTTTCTCCATCTTGTCGAGAAGAATCTTCTTTAACTCAAATTCAGTAAGTGTAGAAGCAACCTCATAAGTAGATTGTGGTTGGGAAGACACCTTTGTTAGAGTAACATCATCACGTGATTCTTTAATCAACTTTTCGATCACAGGTGGAGCGAAGTTAGACACTTCCTTGGGTAGAATCTGAGGCAACTGATTTTTTACTTGCTCTTTGATTCTTGCCGTGAGAGACTCTGAAGGAAGTTCATGAATTCTTCTCTGGTTGTTCTCAACCTTATGTCTAGATGTTCATCAACTAAAGATGTCACTTGAGTGTGTAGAGGGTCCTTTTTAATTTCATCAACTTCTTTTTCTAATGTTGTTATTCTATCGTTGAATCGAAAGACTGATGCGAAGTCAGGAAGTGTTGATAGAGGATTTTTAGTTTCAATTGTCGGCGGTGGAGTGGGTGTTGTTAGTATTGGTGGAGGAGTGAAGGTTTGTGATGATTGAGGAATGTTTGTGAGTACAAGTGATGATTCAGTGATAACAGAAACCAGTATTGTAAGAAGAGTGGGTGCCTGAGTTCTTGGGACTTCATGGTGGACATGAACATCTAGTGGAGAAACAATTTCTGCATCAGTATGAGGAATATTTGAAAAATTTAGGAATTTTGATGCCAAGTCGGATGAACGAGAAGAACTAGTAGCAAGAACTTCAGTCTTCTTCGTAACATTAGAAATTGTCACATGGGCATCTTCAACAACTTGTTCTTGAGTAGTCTCTAAATTTTCATTCACTTGTTGAGCATCGATCATTTCAGCATCAGCACCCTCACCTTGAACAACCTCTTTATCAGTCTCAGTGGGTTCTTTCAGTCTTGCGTCTACATCATCATCAAATTGGTCGGTAGTATCATCCATTCACTTATCTTTATCACTTTCAATCTCATCATCTTTAGATTCATTTTCTTGATCAACTTCCTCCTCTTCTTGATTATCATCATCAGATTCTTCATCTTGCTCTAAATCAGATTCTTGCTCTTCACTTTCATTCTCCTGTCCACTGTCTTCATCACTTGCCTCTTATTCGTTGTTGCTATCGTCTTCATCATTACCCCAAGACTCAGATTCACTCTTAGTAGAGTCATCTTCTGTCACATCGGGAACCCCTGGTTTATCACCAGTTCCTTCACTTGTGATGGTAGGAGTGATCTTTTCAACACTTAGAGGTTTTTCAGCAACTGTACCAGAACCACTAGGATGTGTCTTATGAAAGTCCCTTAAGCTCTTTTTCCTTACTTCTTTCAACTGAGCTTTTTCAGCCAAAGCTACTTCAGATAATAGATCAATACCTTTTCCACGTGAAACATCTACCTTTTCCTTTCCAGTAGACTTAGTCTTCATTGGAGTCTCTCTGAAGACAATACCTGTAGCTGGAGTAGTTAAAGATTTCTTGGCAGATCTCTTAACTCGTTTGCCTTTCTGGATAGGTTCTTCATCTGCTTGGACATGAGTACTATCTTTCTTAGATGGAGACGCTTTCTTAAATTTTCTAGCAATCTTGGGAGGTACATTACCTGTAGCATGGCCAAGATAAGTCTTGTAAGCCTTGGATTCCTTCATCTCAGGACTAGTCAAACATTCAGGTAGAACAACTCCATAGATCTGAGATGATTCTTTTGCAGAGACAAATCTTAAGGAGTTAATTAAATAGTCATCTTTGGAGGTGTGCATCCCGATTTTGTTTCTCCAGGAGAGTGACTTTTCCTGAATAAGAAAGTGGTGAATGATAAATTTGGTGAAACGAGGGTAGTACATCTTTTCTTGCTTTTTGTAGACTCTGTTTTCAATCTGGTAGATGAAGTCTTCCCACAGTAATTCCACATAGTCTACATTTTTCTGATGGAACATACCCCAAAGGATTTGAGCTCTGGAGAGACGAAGCTTGTCAAGACCACTAGTCTTTCCAGATAAACTCCGGTTGATAAGAGCAGCAAAAGTTCTCCAGGGTTGATGCATCTGATCGACAACAACATCATTGAGTGAATTGATCTCCCTAGTATGACCGAGTTCTCTTAAGAAAGACACAGTGTCTTCTTCAGAAGGAAGGGGATCAAATTCTCTACCCTGTACTCTTGGGCAAATCTGAAAGATATCTCTGAAGACTTCCAAAGTAAGCTTGAATCGTTTCTTCTTGTCAATCTTGAATCTGTAGAAGGTGTCATGCTTGTACACGGAATTCCAGAACTGGTGCATGTACACTTCAGGGACATCCGCAGTGATGAGAAATGCAGGATAGCATGGAGTGAGAGCGATAGCATCCAGAACGACTTGAAATGTTGGTTCTCTTGGTGTCAACCCGCGAGGGATTCTTCCATTGCATTTTCCGATATCAATTCTGTTTTCTTTGGGAACAAGCTCAAGATCAAGCTTGGTTTGTTGAGCAGTGATAAAAGACATGATTCTGGTAAGATTTGTCATATACAGTTCATATACAACCAAATATATATGGAACAGATAGACAATTTAGACCAAGATGCATGATTATTGATGCAGGACATGATGTACAATAGGGGATAGGCAAACAATTATGAGGCAACAAAATAATACATGAGCACACAATGCAAAGACCTAATACACATGCAAACAGGAGACACACATACTCATATACCACTTTATCTATAGACCAACTAATGAAATCAAGGCAATCACTAAACATTTCTAAGGAAAATTACACCTAATTTAATCACTAAGTGATAAGACAGGGATAAATTATACTTAGGTTAGGATATGCACATGGATTACCGAGATTACGAGATTAGATCATCAAGAAAAAATCAAGTATAGTTTGCCTATAGTGTGTATAATTCGCCTGTGTAAACACCTTATGTATAGTTCGCCTGAGTAAACACCCTTCGTATAGTTTACCTGAGTTAATTACCTAAGTATAATTCGCTTGTGTTAACATCCTAGGTATAGTTCGCATGTTAAAACTCTCATGTATAGTTCGCCTACATAGTTGTGTATTGTTCGCCTGCGTATTTTTGAACGTATAGTTCGCCTGTGTTAATCTTCAAACTTATAGTTCGCCTGTTCAAAATTCTTGTATAGTTCGCCTGAATCAATTCTTAAGTATTGTTCACCTGTTAAAAGTGTGAGAGTATTGTTCGCCTGAACAATTTTTTGGTCTAACATATTTTACCATTTTAGGCATCAAAAACAAGTTAAACACAAACTTATAACATCAACGAATCATTCTAACAACATTAACACACAAATCAACCATACCAATCTTGATTTAAGACTTGTTTGACCCAAATGAACATGAAAAACCCAAACTATTCAAGAAACATCATACAAGCAGGTTTAATGACACACAAATGCACTCAATCATTCATTATATCAGTTCTAAACCTAAATCCATAATCTTTTTTAAGTTTTTACCCATTTTCAACAATTTCAACATAAGGAATCACTCGAATCATATGAATGAGTTGTCCACATTAAAAACTGTTATGGGTACAACATATTGACCTTATTAAGACCAAAACCCCTAATTCAATTTAACTTTTCATACACTTTTAAGTGGTGATAAAAATTAGGTCGATTTTAGATTTTTCGAGCACAATTCCAAGGTTTGGTTAGGTTATATGGGCATTATATCATTAAAACACGAGTACCTTAAGCTTAAAACGAAGATTGAGCAGATTCTTGAAAGTCTTGTAGATTAACATTAGAGGAAAAAGGTGTGTGTGAGTTTGTTCGAGTGATGAACAAGAGCAGGCAAGGGGGTTTTTGTTTAAAATCCTTTTTGGGTTTTTGACAAAAATGCCCCCTGGGGTTTAATGGAGTTTCTAATTTTCTTTTAAACTTTTCCTAAGGCAAACTAAGTTTCCTAAATTTCAAAACTAGCCCTTAAGGTTTAGCAATCAAGAAATAAATTTACATTTTGCATCAATACCCCAACAAGATTAAACATATATCAAACAAAGCCCTATTAAGTTGACATTTATCAACTCCCCTTTAATTATTCACCCAACACCATTAAAACATTTTTCGATTGACACCTTATTAATTATGAAGAAGATGATTTTGACAGTTTCTCCCCCTCAAATAATGACCCGTTTTCTATTGAAAGAGTTGTAGTCGTTATTTGATGGTTCAAAATTGTCTTAGAAAAAAATGATCTGATGAATCTGAAAGATGATTATTTTATATTTTGAAAATCAACACCCAAGAAAATAAGATTTCTCTTATTTTGACACATAAGCGCACTGACACGTACACTTACGGAATATAAGAAGCACGGGTTGTGATGCAAAGTAATCACAAGCTTTTACATGGTCATAAAGTAGACCATGCCCGAGAATAAATTCCCGTTGAGAGGTCAAGTCTCCTTTTTGACAGAATACTTGCCTTTAAGATGATGACCGCGTTGCTATCTGAAATAATAGCAAGCCATTTTGGCATGTTTTGAAAGCTTTTTGAAAATTCTACTCGAATTTCATTTACAGCCTCGTATCATTATTAAATGATATTTCTAAGGCTGTAAATGTTATCGATTTTCAGAAGACATACCAGAGATACCTATTTTTATATTTTTGTTGATTTAAATTTTTTTTTTTAATTTTATAAAAGGAAAATCTTTTTGGATTTTTATGTTTTCATATATACATATATACAGGATATGAGTTACCACCATCACTCGTCCGTTTCCTCTGCCAGATTTTTCAACGTTTCTTGAGACATGCTTCTCATACCTAGTTTTTCGATCAAGAAGTTAAATCTTTCTCTTGGCAAAGGTTTGGTGAAGATGTCAGCGAGTTGGTATTTAATCCGGACAAAGTATAATTCCACGATTCTATTTTCCACTTGCTCCTTTATAAAATGGTAGCGAACATCGATGTGCTTGGCTCATGAGTGTTGAACATTGTTGCAGCATAGAGCAATCGCACTCTTGTTATCGCAGTACAGAGGGATCTTATTGAATTGAAAGCCATAATCTGTTAGCTGTGAACGCATCCAAAGGATTTGTGAGCAACACCCAGATAAGGCAATATATTCAGCCTCTGTACTCGATATGGCAGTGCTCTTTTGCTTCTTGGATGACCAGCTAATAAGTTTATCAATATATACCATGAACGTAGTGTTTATTTTTAGACCGTAACGAGAGCCTTTTTGTGATGTACACATGCGTTTGGGTTGTACTGATCAAACTAATCCTTCTGGTTGTGAAACATAGACTATTCTTTTGAGATCGCATGCAAGAAAGCCGTTTTGAAGTCCATTTTGGTAGATTATTTCATATTCTTGTGAGCGACATTTGCTACCGGAAGATACTATGGCCTCAATTCTAGCAACAGGTGCAAATATTCCTCGAAATTGATACCCATCTTCTAGTTGAAGCCTTGAGCAACTAAAAGTTTTTGTGCCTTATTCTTTAGTATACAACACAGCTTAATCTGTTTTGACCTTATAAAATTCCAATTGAGTTCTTTGATCAAAGAACACATTATCTGGAATCTACGGCAACCAATTCCCAAACTTAAAGTTCTTTTAAATTCATGAATTTCTTCTTGCTTTACATCGATCCATGGAACGGTTTGGTCATTGACTTGTTTGAAGTTCTTTGGGTTCTACTGATGTAAGGAAAGGCATCAAAATTTACACACATGGCTCATTTTTAAGTTGCTTTTTCTTGTAGATACAGAGCGAGAGGATCCCCGACACGGTTTGCTATAAGATGATCTTAGTCAATTAC
The DNA here is from genome assembly GCA_026074375.1 of Tanacetum coccineum. NCBI lineage: Eukaryota > Viridiplantae > Streptophyta > Magnoliopsida > Asterales > Asteraceae > Tanacetum > Tanacetum coccineum. The sequence continues at coordinate 13,813 of BQNB010047765.1, read as the reverse complement.
AAGGTGTTCAAATTGGGTGTGGATTTATCTTTTATTCGATGTTGATCATTGAGAATTAGAGTCTTCATAGGTGATGTTATTAAGTGGATCATCTGAAAAGTTGGTTTTTGTTTTTGGTGATTATTCAAAACTTTGAGAAAATGATTGGAGAATGTCTTGTTCTTGTGATGAGGGTATACTTGTTGATGGTGCATCCCATGATCAAGGAGTTGACATATGATAATCAACTAATACTTCAGCTCGGAGCAGCAGCTTTTGAGTTGGAGAAACAACCAATTGGTGGAGGGTTTTAAAGTATTCATCGAACAATTGGTTGAAACAAACCAAACCCACTCATCTCTTTTTGTTGGAATGCAAGGTTGTTGAGAAACAGAGGGATTTGAAACGAGTCTTTGTACTGGATGTAGCAGGAGTCATCCTTGACGCCCTGGGTCCTGAATGAATTGTTCAGAAAGCCAATGCTGTTTGCTCATACGAAGTTACATGAATTGTTTATGTAATTTCAGGGTTCCTTCTGTTGTAGATTCTGAACGCTTTCTTTGCAGGCGCGTAACCAGCGAAAATTCCAATGTCTGCTTTTGCATCAAATTTACCCAGATCCTCATTGTCATTGGTATGATAGCAAAGTGAACCAAAGACATGAAAGAATGATAAGTCCAGTTTCTTGTCTTGCATAAGCTCGTATGGAGTTTTGTTGTATCGGAGGCGTATCAACGAACGGTTTTGGGTGTAACAAGCAGTATATGGAGCTTTAGAAAATATCAGCATAGTTCGAGCATCTTCTACAAGAGTTCGATTTTGCCTTTCGACAACACCGTTCTGCTGTAGAGTGTGAGCTACAAAAGTTTGATGCGTGATGCCAACATTTTCATACCATTCACCAAGTGTCTGATTGATAAATTCGGTTCCATTATCTGTTCGAACATTCTGGACTGTGGCTTTCAAATGAACTTGAATGTTTTTAATACATTTGATGATGGCCGCAGGAGCTTCATCTTTTGTCTTCAAAAATCTGACCCAGGTAAATCTTGAGTAATCGTCGACTATCACTAAGATATACATTTTCTCGTTAATACTAGCCACACGCATCGGGCCATACAAATTCATATGCAAAAGATATAGTTTCTCTTGGTTAGTGTCTTTAGCTTTGGGTTGATGAGAGGATTTTTTGCTTTTTCCTAATGCACATGCTGAACACAAATGATCTTTCTGAAATTTAAGTCTCGGAATTATCGTTCAAGGACGTCTTTTAACTAGATTGTTGCAAAGAAAGTACCGAAGTTAAGATGAGATAAACGACGGTGCCATACATAGCTCTTAGTCTTTGACGCTTTTGATAAAAGACAGATCAGAGATGATTTAAGCATGTCATCAAGAGAAATTATGTACAAATTTGTGTCTCGAGATCCTGAAAGTAGATCAACACCTTCCAAATTTTAAATAAAGCAAGTGTTTTTCCGAAATGCAACTTCAAGATCCGCATCACAAAATTGGCCAACAGAAAACAAGTTATGTCCAAGTCCCTTAACGTAGTATACCCTGAGTTAATAAACGTTTACTAGATGATAGTAACCCTTCCCAGCTGATAGTCACCATACCCCATAATCCTTGCAATCTGGTCATTCCCGAATCTAACAATACCCAAAAATTTACTAACAAAGTTCATGAGCTGAGATCGATTCCCTGTCATGTGTTTCGAACATCCAGAGTCCAGATACCAGAGTACAATCTGGACAACTTGTCATGACAAGAGAAGAAGACGATGGAATATCTGTTGTAGTGGATCCCCAAATTTGATTGGGTTCCGAGAGGTTAGCCTTCTTAGATTCTACAATCTTAGCTATTTTACTCGAACCTATATTTCTGACATTTTTGGGTTTCCTGTTATAGACTTTTATCTTTGGTTTTTGTATTTCAACTTAGTGGGGAGTGGTTTGCTTAGGAGGCACTACGTTAGTTGAGGTGAACCTAGTTAAAGGGCATGAGTTACCAACTATAGTGAAGATTCTGCCTGTTGGTTTCCCCTTAAATCCTACTTCAGTGAATACATGACCCGTAGGTTTCCAAATATTTTGTTTTTTATGTTTCTTAGAAGATTTAGTACGTTTATTCCCATTTTGCACAAGATCAAGAAGACATTTATCATGAACACCATCAAACATTGATTTATTACAAGTAGCACAAAAAATTTCAGAATTCGCTTTTGACAGTGAATGCTTAACATCAACTAAACAAACAGGCTTAACAACACGATTCACTTTATTCACTTTCCTAGGTTGGGCTTCTACTTTATTCTTCTTGTTCCTACTTGGTGTTTGCGAGATCATATCATTCTTTTTATTGCCTGGAGGCTTTGATCCGCAATTACTAGTAGAACACTTTACTCTTGTAGAAGACAACACAGGTGTGTTAGAATCTGATGTATTAGAAGACTTTACCTGTTGAATCTTGCTTGAGGATGTGAGAGGTTCAGCAAACCTAACTTTCTTGACATTGTTCATGGGTTTGACAGTAACCTTCTTAGCACTAGGTGTTATCGCATTAAGGCACATATTTTGAACATATACAAGCAACTCCTGAATTCTTGTGGCATACTTACAGGAAAGGTCTAACTCGCTATCTAAAGGTTGTTTCACCTTAGCTTGTTCGACTATTTCCCGAAGAATATTAGCTTGTTCTTGAGTGTTCCTAAGATAGTCTATGTGAACTTCCCTATTTTGCAATAACCTAGGAGGCAACGGTTCTAAATTAAGCTTGAACATGCCTCGAGCAATAGTGGTGGCAAAAGGTGTGTGTACAACATTTTCAACAATTTCTTTACCTTTTAATATTCGTAAATCATTTTTCAATGATGTTATCACAAAAACTTTGTCTTGAATTCGAGCTTTTAAATCCTTATTTTCCACAGATTTTAAGTTCAGTTTGTTAATTAAAGAGTCACTTTGTTTTTTATGATGAACACGTGTCTGTTTTGATTGAGTCAAACTGATCTTTAAAAACTTGTTTCACATGATTAATTTTCATTTACAAAGACGTTCGTTTAAGAATAGGGGCAATTTTTCCACACTATTTTCTGTCTCCTTATTATGGGCTCAAGATCAAATTATCATGGTTTTAAGTTCTCTTCCTTGTATTTCCTCTCTCAAGATTTGATTTAGTATCCTTCAACTTACAAATGGTCTTGTCTTTATCTTGTAGCCGAGCTTTTTAAATCTTTGATTTCAAAATATTATTGATTTCAGCAAATTTTGGATTAAAGACATGTTTCTTCGTTTTGAAAAATTATTGTTGTTATTGCATGATGCTTTCGAGAGAAATACAATGTTTTCAAGTTGTGAGTAATATTTTCAAATAGATATTATATGCTTATTTTGTTTAGAAAGCTCAGCATCAAGATTCCAACAATTTTCCATGATTCACACTCTTGCTTTTTCCATTATTCACAGAATATTATTCAAAGACACAGAATTTCACAGTTAAAAGTATATCTTGAGATATGATTTTTTGAAGAGTCGATCTTTTTCCCTCCTCCCCCCCCCAAGATACGAATTGCTTTCTTAGCAATTTCCAAACATTGTTTATCAACTGAAGATTGTTGTACATCAAACTTTTATTTGGGTCAAAATTTGTTTGTACTTTACGTTATTTTCATTTTAGGAAATTATTATCAAACACATTGAGATGTCTGTTTAATGATTTTAGAAATGGAATAATTTCATTGTTAAAAATAGTTTTTGTATACTCAAACCCTTGCTTAGCTTGTATAAGGCTAAGTTGTATTGAATAAATTCAAAACAATTATGATAGAAACTTTGATTGTGAATATCAAAAACTATGCGGAATCTATTCAATGATTCTAAGAAGAATTTCAATGAAACAGTAATGAATAAGATCAATAACAAACACTTTACCAAACTTTCAACCTCAATATAATACGAACACTCTTAATAATGTTAGGGTTACAAAACCTTGAAGCTAATCGACTTAGGTTAAACTATGATGAGATATGTATGAGAGATATGAGATATATCTAACCTAATACCCTAGGACCGTCCTTTTTATACACCAGGAGTCCTAATAGATTACAAAATTTTCCTAAGATGATCAAAAACATCTAAACAAATAACTTATACTTATCTTTTTACACAAATATATTCATCCATATGCACATAAGCATACTAAATGATCTAAACAGTACTAACTTAGAACCAACAGTATTAACTTTCCTCAAGCAGCATTAACTTTTAGACTAACAACAGTAACTTTACGCATCATCAGAAGTAACCACTTCTTATATTTCCTTAACTTCTTGAGCGCAATAACTTCCACAAGCAGTCCTTAACTTTTGCACTAGCAGTATTAATCCACTTCGAAAATTTTCTTTTTTATACCCCAGTCTACAACCAGCATTCGAAGATCATAACCAGCAGCAGTAATCTTCAACAACTTTAGAAGCCTTTTATCCTAACAATCCTCCCCTAAACTTGATGTTCATCTTCTGAATCTTTAAGTTTCTTGATTAAAAGTTTTATCTTCACTAGGAAGATGCTTCCAAACACTTCATTAAGGTACGTAGCCTTCCTTAAGCTATTTCTTGACCAATCTAAGAAGATCATATGCCATTTCACACTCATAATCAACTTGAAGCTTCACATCATTAAACATCTGATGTAGTGTATGCTTTGTAAGTGGATACATCTTCTCAACTAATAAATAATATGGAATGGACTGCACTGTTACACAATAAACTCCACAAGAATCAAAAAGCTTCTAATTTAGCACTTTAACTAATCCTTGTTGTTTCTTCCATATACTATCTTCAACATGATGTTCAATACATGACTTCAAATTAAGATGTAAAAGAAAGAAACCTTGTAATTTACTGGCCCCTGATCTTCTTAAATCTAGCTTTGACTATCCTCCAAAGAAGTTCCAAATCTTCTTTATCAAAGTTCTTAAGCATTTTACTAAAAGTAAGATACATCTGAGTCTTACCATCTGCTCTGATAATTTAAAAGAAACTTTTCTTCCCTTCTTGATAGATCTTGTAGTCAACAATTAGAATTTTGACAGATAAGGGTGTAACATTAATAGTTACATCATCTTCATCATCTAGAACAATCTCAAAGCATTGTTTAAGTTCTTCTTTCTCTTTATCATCATCCATCTTTTGCTTCTTGGTAGACTCTTGTTGAAGATCTTCTCCTGCTCTCTTAGAACTTCCTTCTGCTCTAGTCTCACTGCCTTCTGCTCTATCTTTACTTCCTTTCATAGCTTCATAATCCATAGATACAAATGAGTCTATCCAACTCATGGTCTTGTCAAAAGCCTTCTGAACTTCATCAAAGCTTTTGTTCTTTAACTAATTGTGAGTGAATTCAGCCATGTTTTTCAGATAAGTACACATTTGATTCCTCTTTTGAGCTTTGGTTAGTGGTTTTCTTCTCTGCTCTTCTGCTCTAAGTCTTGCAAAATGCTTCTTCCTTTTATCCATGAGCTCCACAAACAATCTTGACTTTTCCTCAATGGTCAACTCTTCCTGCTCTTGTGCCTGTAATCTTGCAGCTAGCTTATAATCAGCATCCATCATAGCTTGAGCATTATCCCATTCAACAATGTTTGCATCTTCTTCTCTTTCTCTTGCCAGCCTTTCCTCTTCTTCTAGTTCATCTTGCATCTGAGCTTGCAATGTTTTAGAAATTTCCTCATTAAACTTGATCTGGTCCTTTTTCTTTAATGGCTTTTCTTGTTTAACCATCTTACCCTTTCCTTTGTCTTTAGGATCATGTTGTTGAGGTGGTACTGTTGGTCTTGTAGCAGTCTCACTAGGTTCTTGCATAACCACTCCTCTTACCTTTGATTTCTCACTCCTCATCTTTACAAGAGTCTGAGTAATTATAAGATCTTCATCTTCAAAAATAGTTCTTGTTGTTGTTAGATGAGTAATTGGTTCAGCAGTAGTAATATTAACACTGGCAGTAGTAATAGGTTTAGCAGTACTAACAGATACACCAGCAATAGTAACTGGTGCACTGGCAGTATTAACTTTAGTACCAACAGTATTAACTGTATCAGCAGTAGAAACTTTATCTGCAGCATCACTAATCACCTGCTCTGCATCTCTTTTAACATCTTTGAACACTTCATCCATATCTGCATCAAAACCTTCATCATCAAAATCACTTTCTTCAAAGATTGAACTCCCTGTTTCAAATTCCTCCCCTGTTTGGATGCATCCTCCTCACCCAAACTTCTTCTGTTAGAGGTACCAATCTTAAATAAATTCATCCTTGGAGTGTTTGACTTCCTTTTCCTTTCCAGCTTTTTGACTCTCTTCTTCAAACTAGCAATCTCCTTTGCTTGAGCAGTCTTTGTTGTCTCCAAGTCAAGAACTCTATCAGACAGTTTTGTATAAAGGTCCATCAATTCCTTAAGTTTCCACTTCCAAGTGTGTTAACTCTTTGATAGAGGAAGTTATTGGACTGTTTAGATGCAGTCCAAACCTAGTTTTGAGCTTCTACATCCCCTAATATAGTAGCTTTGCACCTGAGACCACAACCGAACCAGTTCCTTGAGACTTGCTCATTAAGTGTTGGCCATATATTATGTCTATTTATGTTTACCAACCAGTCCAGCTCTTGCTTCTAAGCTAGAAGCAGTAGTGGCAGCCCTTTCCATTCTGTCTTCCCTCTCCATAGTGACAGCCTCATCGGCAACAAGGGGAATAGGTCCACTAGACTGAGATATCTCAGTGGCCCTTTTGAATTTCCTAGGTCTGTAAGTCTTTTTGGGTTGAGATGATAATGGAACAGTGATTGGTTCTTCATTAGAGGTTGAGCAGATGTGGATGTATGTTGAGGATCAGTGGGTTATTCTGACCCTTCACCCATATCTGCTTGTTGTGCCAGCATAGATGAAAACAATGGTGTTACAGTCCCTGAAAAATCTTTTCCTTGCCTTCTCATGTTTGTAAAAATCTTTTTAGTATGAGAAGGTGTATCATAAACAACATTAACTTTTGAAAGATTTTCAATTTGTTTGTTCAAAAACAGTTGTAAAAACCTTGGATACATTAAAACTTTTTAGAACTATCCAAGTTTCTCATCATACCATCAAAAATCAATTTAGAAAAATTAAACTTTTGATTCAATGCAGTTGATTTAGAACTTAAACATTGTAAGATGGTATGAATTAGATACTTCCATTGAGGGGAAAAGTAAGGTTTATAAAAAGTAAGTTTCTCAAAAAGCTTTTCATATCCCATCAATTGAAGGTTTTCAAAAATTTCAGTGTTTGTTAGACAAGCAATACCATCCTCATCATCAAATTGAAGATCTATCTTCACAGACGATTCTGATATTACTATTGTCTTGCCCTCAACCTTGGCATGAATCTATGTTTCATTATTGACTGTTTTGTTCTTAGCAGTAGACCAAAACTGTTCAATACAAGAAACATAAATAATAGGACCAACTGTCAAGGCATACCCTATGAGGTTAACATTTAGGAAGTCTACTATCTCAGCAAAATCAACATTCTCTGTGGATTTTTCCAAGTAAGCAACCATATTATGTGAGTCAGCAAAATTTAGGCCCGCCATAGAGGTTGAATTTTTCAGAATAGGCAATGAAATTGAATTAGGGTTTGTGAATTTATAGTAGTAGAATGATTAAGAACGGTTATGGTGCGATCGAATGTGCTTAAATAGGTAATAAAGGAAACCTATAAGCGAAGTATCCGTTTTATAGACCAAAAATACCCTCAGTAGTTGTAACTCTACCAGTAACCTAGCAGTAGTATGTTAGCCTGGCAGCACTAACTTATAGTCTCCAACAAAACTAACATTTGCCCAGCAGTACTAATAAACCCAACCACATCTGCTCTTATTTACCATATTAACTTCAATTTCAACCCTACAGCAGTTACTTTGCATATCAACCATCCCTTTGTGTATAATCCTCTGCATATTAACACAATAAACCTCTCCTCAATCATACAACAGAGTTAAAGTCATTCCAATACTAGCAATCAGAAATGAAAACTGCTAACCACAACATTATTTGTGAGAAAATCTGCAACATTCTGATTTGTGTCAATCTTGATCATCTGAATAAGCTTCTTCTTATTGGAATCTCTGATGAAGTGATGCCTAATCTCAATATGCTTTGTCTTTGAGTGAAAACAGGGTTTTTCACTATGCATATTGTGCTCTCATTATCAATATAGATCTTTGTATGCATAAAGTTATACCTATAATCAAGCATTTGATTTTGTATCCAAAGCACTTATCCACAGCAATTGGAAGCAGCTATATACTCAGCTTTAGTTTTGGAATTAGCAACCACAGTCTGCTTCTTGCATTGCCATGAAATCAATCTACACCCTAGAAATTGACAACCTCTTGTTATGGACTTCCTATCTAAGCTTGCTCCTGCATAGTCATTGTCAGTAAATGCCACCAAATCAAAAGGTGAATCCTTAGGATACCAAAGTCTCAATTTAGGTTGACCTTTTAAGTATCTAAAGATCCTTTTCACAGCATAAAGATGTGAAATTTTAGGATTGACTTAGAATCTTGCACAAGCACATACTGCAAACATAATATCAGGCCTTGAAGAAGTTACATACATCAATGATCTAATCATGGATCTATACAAGTGTTCATCTGCATCTTTGAGCAAAGGCTTATGGGTTTCCATGGGTGTGCTTGCTGTTTTGACATCACTAAAGCCAAATTTCTTCAAAATCTCAGTCACATACTTGTCTTGACTTATAAAAATCCCATCTTACTTTTGCTTAACTTGCAGTTCTAGGAAGAATGTGAGTTCACCTATAGAGCTCATTTAAACTTCTTATGCATTATCTTCTCAAATTCAATGCATAATGACTTCTTTATAAAACCAAAAATGATATCATCTACATATACTTGAACTAACAGAATATCACCTTTGTCCCTTCTGATAAACAAAGTCTTGTCTATCTTTCCTTTCTGAAACCCATTGTCCAATAAGTAAGTTGACAAGGTTTCATAGCAAGCTCTGGGAGCTTGATGCAATCCATAAAGTGCCTTTTCTACTTTGTATACTCTGTCAGGGAAGTTTGGATCTTCAAATCCTAGTGGCTAACAAACATAGACTTCCTCTTCAATCTTACCATAAAGAAAAGCACTATTGACATCCATCTGGTACACCACAAAGTCTTTAAATGAGGCATAGGCTAAGAATATCCTAATTGCTTCAATTCTAGCAACATGGGCAAAAACTTTATCATAGTCAACCCCTTCTTCTTGTGTGTACCCTTAAGCAACCAATCTTGCTATGTTCTTTATCACAATACCTCTTTCATCTTTCTTGTTCCTGTAAACCTATTTAGTGCCTATGGCTCTTTTGCCATTTGGTAAATCCACCAAGGTCCAAACCTTTTGTAATTTGAATTGTAGAAGCTCATTCTGCATAGCTTCTATCCAACTTGGATCTTTCAATGCTTGGATTACCTTCTTGGGTTCTTCTTGTGATAAAAAGCAAGCAAACAAACAGTTTTAAAAGTCTTTATGGTTTGTTCTTTGCTGAACTGAACTAAACAAACCATGTTCTTTCAAATTCTTTGTCATTCTTCTTGTTTGAGGTGCTGAATTCAAGTCTCCAATAATTTGTTCAACTGGATGATCTTTGTGTATTCTTGTAGTTGGAATAGGACTAACAGGCATAAATGCATCTAAATTGTTCATGTCAGCCTCTGCACCAACATCTTCATCATCATCTGAATAAACAATATCTTCAATTCAGGTATATTTGGATCATTAGAACATCCATAAACTATATTCTCATCAACAACATTATCCTATATGATAGCAACATTAACAGTTGGACTAACAGTATTGATATTGTTAGTGCTATTAACACTTGCATCCTTTTCTTGTTAATCTTGCTCCCTCTATACTTGGAACCTCACTATCTTTCCCAGAATCTTCAGCATCCTTCTTTTTCCTCCTCCCTGATTGATTAATCCAGCATAGGAGAAACCTTGGACTAGAGAAAAATGGTGGATCTTGATTCCATAGTAGGGTAGTTGGTGGAAGCATTATGTAATCTTTGCCAAATAATGTCACGGAACCACTCTAAGCTTTCACTACATCAGCACAATTCTTTGTACCTGCAATACCATTGAGACTTGAATTCCCTACAACAATTGGCTTATAATTCATTACATTGTTAGTGGCAATCAATTATAAAAAGCCATTTGGTCCACTTGCTTGCAATATTAGGTTTTATCTCATTAAATAAAATAAATTGAATATGCAGGTTCTCTTCTACTATCCTAGTTCTATTGTTGAATACTTTGAATGCTTTGCTATTGGTAGAGTATCCTACAAAGAACCCTTTATTAGTCTTTCCATCAAATTTATCTAGGTGATATATGGTATTAAGGATTGTAACAAGACACCCAAATGGTCTCATGAAGCTTAAGGCGGGTTTTCTATCTAGAAAAAGTTTATAAGGGGTCTTGTTGTGAGGCTTGATAACTAACACCCTATTTTAGACATAACAAGCAGTATTAACTGCTTCAGCCTAGAAAGTTGTTGGCAATTTTAAATTAGCTAGCATAGTTCTAGTAGCCTCTATTAGTGTCCTATTTTTCCTTTCTGCTACTCCATTTTGTTGTGAAGTCCTAGCAACACTAAATTCTCTCTTAATACCCTTCATTTAATAGAACTGATTCATGACCCTATTTTTGAAATCAGTCCTATTATCACATCTAATCACTTTTACCCTAAGGTATATTAGATTTTTTATGCCTGTTATAAATGTGTTAAGGATTTCATTAGTTTCATCCTTAGTAGCTAAAAAGAAAACCTAACTAAACCTACTAAAATCATCTGTGACAACTAGGCAGTACATCTTTTTCATTAAACTCTTTATAAATGTTGGGCCAAACAAATCCATATGCAACATTTGTAATGGTTGGATGATTGAACTAACTGTTTTGGTCTTACAAGAAGCTATGTGTTGCTTTCCCTTCTGACAAGTAACACATGTTTGATTAATTTCAAAAAGTTTTGAAGGTAACCTCTTACAAGATTTCCCCTTTACCAGTATTATCATTGTTATGAAATTACAAGTCCAAGCCTCTTATGCAAGATAATATTCATCTGGTGTGGCTTTTACAAAGAGACAAGTGAGACCTCCTTGAGGAACAACATTCTTTAAATCAACACTGTACATGTTATCCTTTCTAGGAACTTTAAGCAAAACATGTAATTGGGGCTCCATTTTCTTTCCTAGTAGTCATAGGTTCATTAGTCTCAACAATAGGCTTTTCAACTATAGACTCACTAACAGACTCATTCACATCAACAAAATCATCTAGACTAGGATCAACTAAATCCAGTTTTGTGGCTAAAATTCCCGTATAGGAGGTAGACATCACTATACCTAATCCTGTTTTACACTTATCCATTATCTGTCTAGAAGTTTACTTAGGCTTTTTGATGAATTTTCAAATTTTTGTACTGTAAGTTGAACCTCATCTTTTTCTTTTATAGCCAACTCTAACTTCTTTTAAGCTCTGAAATATCTAAATCTCTTAAATAGATTTCATGTTTTAAGAGTTTTATATCTTCCTCATACACAAACTTATTTTTCTTAAAGACTAACAGTCTAGCTTCTACAGATTCTAAACCAGTTTTATAAGAGACAACACTTATCCTAGCTGTTCTTAAGTCTTTAACTAATTGTTCATTTTGTTCTTTTAGATCTTTTACACATTCTAAACAAGATGAACAACAATTTGAGTTATTAGATACCTCAGAGTTTGTAGAAGAAGTGAACTTGTTGAAGAATAAGCCAAGAGGACAAATTGGTGGACCTTCTCTCTTGGTCACACCAATCAAGCTAAAGCCATCCACACTGAGACACAAGGCATTTGAAAGAGTTTCCTCCCAACTAGGCACAATCCTTCAATTAGGCACCTGTTGCCTGCTTTCTTATTCAGGGTGCCCTGCACTCCCTTGCAAAGTGTCCTCTCTTGTGGCAGTTAAAACACTCCACCTTGGACTTGTCAAACCCAATTCTTTATTTGTTGGCTATGTCCAGCTTCCTTATAATATTCTTTAGGAATCTTCTTGCCCTCATAGTCAGCATAGCAATGTTCCACCTCAAATCCATCTCTTTTAGATCATTAGGATTGATTTGTTGTAGATATTCATTATCTAGCTGTGGAATACTTGGTTGGCTAGCAAAGAAGGAATAAATCACAGCATCACTCAAATTTTCAACAATTATTGAGCTATCAGCAGCACCCTGAGTGCTAGCAGTATTAACACCCTAAGCAGTATTAACTGCTCTAGTTGCACTGTTAGTGCTGCTAGAGAACAGAAGGCACATTGTGTAGTTTGGGTTAGAGCTAGATGTTCCCTTGACCTCTGATTCATAAGCCTTCAGGTTGTTGTAGAGGTCATCTAAACTTAATGTCTCAATCTCTGGTTTATTTCTCTACACAATAGTATGCATAGTCTATTCTTGTGACAAACTTCTCAAGAATTTCTGATTGATGTCTTCTTGAGGGATAACTTCACCATGCATCTCCAGTTGACTAATTAGCTTTTAAAGCCTTTTATAGGTTTGCTCAATCATCACTCTATGCTGGATGCAGCAAAGTTTTCATATTGCTGCTTCAGAAGATTTTTCTGAGTTTTTCTTTGTAGCAGTATTTAACCTCCAAATTGTTCTTCAATAGCATGCATCAGTTGAGTAAACTTAAATAATCTCATTAGGTAAAGCCTTAACAAAAAAGTTGCTTCTTGCCTTTAACTCTGCCCTTCTTTGTGCCTTCTCTTCAACACTTGTAGGAGGGATAACAGTCTCCTTACCATCAACAATTTTTGTTACTATAGGTGCATTACCATTTTCTACGATCTCCCATAGAGTGTAATCAATGCACTGTAGGTACTGCTCCATCCTCATCTTCCAGAGATCATACTCACCAGGTTGGAGTAATGGTAGCTTGATGGGTTTGAAGTAGATTGAGAATCCAGTGCTCTTGAAAAAGTATGATTCTTGTGATGTAGTAAAGGTACTTCTTATTCAATCTTTCACGCAAGCTCTGATACCACTTGTTGATCCTAATAGAATAGATCTTGCTTAGCTTGTATAAGGCTAAGTTGTATTGAATAAATTCAAAACAACTATGATAGAAACTTTGATTGTGAATATCAAAGACTATGCGGAATCTAGTCAATGATACTAAGAAGAATTTCAATGAAACAGTAATGAATAAGATCAATAACAAACAGTTTACCAAACTTTCAGCCTCAATATAATACGAACACTCTTAATAGTGTTAGGGTTTACAAAACCTTGAAGCTAATCGACTTAGGTTAAACTATGATGAGAGATGTATGAGAGATATGAGATATATCTAACCTAATACCCTAGGACCTCCTTTTATACACCAAAGAGTCCTAATGGGATTACAATATTTTCCTAAGTTATCATAATCTTCTAAACAAATAACTTATACATATCTTTTACAAAAATATATCATCCATATCACATAAGCAGTACTAAATTGATCTAACAGTACTAACTTATAACCAACAGTATTAACTTTCTCAGCAGCATTAACTTTAGACTAACAACAGTAACTTTACATCAGCAGTAGTAACCACTTCGTATATTTTCCTTGAACTTCTTGAGCAACAGTAACTTCCACAAGCAGTCTTAACTTTTGCACTACTAGTATTAATCACTTAGAATATTTTCTTCAGTCTTCACCAGCAGTAGAAATCATAACCAACAGCAGTAACTTCAACAAC
>BQNB010047764.1:0-42926 GCA_026074375.1 Tanacetum coccineum | reverse complement strand
TCCAATCTCCTCTTGTTCTTTGCATTTCTTACAGCATAACCCTTCAACTTTTGATCCATCAAGTTGTTGGCAATTCGAATGAATTATCAACCTGTGAGATCAGAGAATCAAGCTAACAAACATGCAGGTATAAAAGAAGCTAATCATAATGTAGGTACATAAGATAATATTGATGCAGGTGATTCTGAAACAGAAGCTGAACCTGCTCAGGACTACTTTGTACTACCAATATGGTCTTCTTATACTTCAACAGTCAAAAGCTTAAAAGCAATGAATGCAGGTGAAGAACCTAATAAACATCCTGATTTAAAGACAGATGAGAAGCCAGTAGATAAGGAGGATTAAGTCTTTTTGGATGAGCTTGAAAGACTTAAAAGACAAGAACATGATGCTAATGATGCAACTGAAGCTCTCAGGAAGGAGTTTGCCCAAGATACTGAGGATTTGCTTCTTCAAGAAGGAGCTGCTAAAGCTAGCAGTACTAACACAGTTAATACTGCTAGCACACCAGTTGGTACTGCCAGTCCTTATGGTAGACTATCCTTCACTGATCTAACCAATACTAACCAAGATGATTCAGAAATACCTGCTCTTGAGGAAATTTATAATAATCCTACTGATGGTATTTTTACCAATGCATCTTATGACGATGAGGGTGCAGTGGCTGACTTTAAAAATTTAGAAACTATTATGAATGTCAGTCCTATTCCCACATCAAGGATTAACTCTATTCATCCTTCGACTCTAATTCTTGGAGATCCAAAATCAGCAGTTCAAACAAGGAGCAAAGTGACCAAAAGTTCTGGAGCCCATGCTTTTGTAAGTTATATTCAAAAGCAAAGGAGAAATAATCATAAGGACTTCCAGCATTGTTTATTTGCTTGTTTCTTGTCTCAAAATGAACCCAAGAAGATATCTGAAGCACTTGAAGATGAAAGTTGGGTTGATGCTATGCAGGAAGAACTGCTGCAATTCAAGATTTAGAAAGTTTAGATTCTTGTAGATTTGCCTTATGGGAAGAAGGCAATTAGAACAAAATGGGTTTACAGAAATAAGAAGGATGAAAGAGGTGTTGTGGTTAGAAATAAGGCAATGTTGGTTGCTCAAGGACATAGGCAAAAAGAAGGGATAGATTATGAAGAGGTTTTTGCTCCTGTGGCTAGGATTGAAGCCATTAGGATCTTTTTAGCCTTTGCTTCTTGCATGGGATTCATAGTCTATCAGATGGATGTGAAAAGTGCCTTCCTGTATGGCAAAATTAATGAGGAGGTCTATGTGTCTCAACCTCCAGGCTTTGTAGATCCTAAGAATCCTAAGAAGGTCTACAAAGTCGTGAAAGCTCTCTATGGTTTACACCAAGATCCCAAAGCCTGGTATGCTACTTTATGTACTTTCTTGTTGAAGAATGGATACATAAGAGGAACTATTGACAAGACTCTTTTCATTAAGAAGGACAAAAATGATATCATGTTAGTACAAGTTTATGTGGATGATATTATTTTTGGTTCTACAAAGAGATCTTGGTGTGATGAATTTGAGGCATTGATGAAGAGTAGATTTAGGATGAGTTCTATGGGAGAGCTCACCTTCTTTCTTGGATTACAAGTCAAACAGAAAGAAGATGGTATTTTTATAAGTCAGGATAAGTATGTTGCAGAAATCCTGAAGAAGTTTGATTTTGCCAGTGTAAAGACTGCTAGTACACCAATTGAGACCCAGAAGCCTTTAGTCAAGGATGAGGAAGCTAGTGATGTGGATGTACACCTTTATAGATCCATGATTGGCTCTTTAATGTACTTGACTGCTTATAGGCCTGATATTATGTTTGCATTATGTGCTTGTTCTAGGTTTCAGGTCACTCCAAAGACCTCCCATCTAAATGTTGTGAAGAGAATCTTTAGGTATCTAAAAGGCAAACCTAAACTGGGCCTTTGGTATCCTAGAATGTCATCATTTGACCTAGAAGCCTACTCAGATAGTGACTATGCTGGAGCAAATCTTGACAGGAAATCCACTACAGGAGGTTGTCAATTTCTTGGCAGGAGACTTATTTCATGGCAATGCAAAAAGCAGACAATTGTGGCTACTTCTACTACAGAGGCAGAATATGTTACTGCTGCAAATTGTTATAGGCAAGTTTTGTGGATTCAAAATCAAATGTTAGACTATGGGTTCAATTTCATGAACACAAAGATCTACATTGATAATGAGAGTACTATATGCATTGTAAAGAATCCAGTATTTCTCTCCAAAACAAAGCATATTGCAATTAGGCACCAATTCATTAGGGATGCTTATGAGAAGAAACTTATCCAGGTGCTAAAGATACACACTGATGACAATGTTGCTGATCTTCTAACCAATTGTTTTTGTTATGTATTTTTTGATATTAGCTTTCTATCGTTGTGAGGCTGATATGGAGTGGGGGCATGTTTTGGATGTGGGTTTGGGGGTGGTTATATTATGTTGTTGGGTTGGGGGGGTGTGGGCGGGGGGGGGTGATTAATGGGGGGTTTGTGTGTTTGGATTGGGTTGTTAGATTTTATGATGTTTTGTTATTTGTCTTGATGTTTTGTTGTTTTGGTTGTTTGGTTTTGTTATTGGTTTTGTTTAGTTCTTTTTTGTGTTGTGGGTTGTGACTGTTTGTTGGTTATTTGTTCTTGTAAAGTTAATTTTACTTATATTGGTCTGTTGGATATGAATGCTTGTGGGTGTTTAGGTGTTTAGTCTTTATCAGTTCAGGGTTGTGGGGGGGGGGGGGGTGGGGGTCGGGTTGGTGGTGTACGGGTTGTTTTATGGTTGGGGATGGTGGGAAAGAGGAGCTCGGGACGGTACATTTGGGTTTTTTGAAGACCTTAAATTTATTATAAGTCTCTATTTAATTAGTTTTGCCAAACGAACTAGGGTTTCGTTCTCCTCTTTTTTACTCGAAAGTTACATCACTTATAAAACCCTAATGTCAGGTTTGTTATATAGGGAAAAATCACTTTGCAGCCCTTGTGCGGTCGGCCGTATTGGTTTTGGTTTTAATCGGACGTCGTCGGTAGTCTGTATTATTATTGGTTCTTGGGCTGGGTTACTGTTTGGTGCGAACATGGCTTGACGCTCGTCTGCCGTCTATCGTTGGTCGTGATTTCTTCTGTGTGACACCGTCGTTGGGTTATATGAATTGTATGATGGCGTACATATGTATTCTTTGGACACCGTTCCTAGCCGGTTGTGAACATAATCTTGAGAGTTGTTTGGTTGTCTTGGGTCCGTCAGTATTGATTTGTTTCTTCTCCAATATGAGCCCAAGGTCACGTGTATTTCCTCCAAATGCCTTTCCAAAATGGCTAAATTCATGGAATAATTATGACATGATTATCATAAGTACCTATTTTGGGGAAAATAAACGATGCACGATTTTTTTTTTTATTTAAGGGGTTTACTTTTAAATATTTTTTTAAATGACCCATGAAATAAAAATGTGTATAATTAATTAAAATGGTCACCTCTCAATACCCACTATACACTTAGGATTTGCTTGTCTTCAAGCAAATGGGCTCTTTTTTTTTTCTACCTAGACAATAGGCATGGAATAAGTATTAATGGCTTTTAAACATATCTTTAAAGTATTTTATTACACAAACCCTTCTAGACAATCTTAATTTATAGAATCTTTTTATGCTTTTACTAGCACCTCTCTTAAGTGTTTGGGGATTCTATCTTTCTATCGGTTTGTAATTTATTGAATTTATTTACTAATGGGAAGGGGGAAAGGAAAAGAGGAGAAGGGAAAAAACGGGAAAAAAATTGAGAAAAATCATACACTCATATTACCTGTATTAGAGTATATAAATTACCATAGGCTTAGTTAAGGATCAAACCTGACCCACCGCTTGGCGCATAAGCATTATTCATTACTATCCTAAGAGGTCTTTTTCCCTCCTCCCCCCCCCCCCCCCCCTCCTATATAAAGGGTGTTCTGTGGGGTTGTTTGGTGTAAGATAACATATAATGAAAACTAAACGGAATGGGTGAATATTTGGGTGCATTGGCGTTGAATTTAGACCGTGATTGTTTGAATGGAAAGGGTTTTAGCTAATGTATTTCTATCTCGGTTTAAAATACACGGGGGTTTTGGTTGTGCTTTTAAGACAAAGACCTAGGACGATACGGAATTGTGCTGGTTATACTTTCGCAGTAGCTTAGCTCATCCAATAGTCTGTTTTTTTTCTTTTCTATTTTTCCTCTTTTTTTAAATAAAAGAATAATTCATATGCTTGGGGTTCATTATTATATAACTCGTTACCCCTATACTTGAGCTTTTTACATTACTATAAAATAATGAACTATTCTATTTATGACCGATTTGAGGGTGGGTTCAAAAAAATAAACATGGAGATCATCCTAACAAGCGTATGCCAGTATGTTTATTTGTATTCTTTTCTTTTATTTTATTCTATGGGGGGTCGGGCTCGGGTTTATTGACTTAACTTTTTCTTCCTCCTCATCTCTTCGCGCTGAAAATAAATACTACCAGTGAATCCTAATCGGTCCCAAAAATAGTATTTACTTAAGGATATAGGACCCTTAGCAACCGTTTGTGTAGTTTGTGTCTTTTTTGTTTTTTTTGGTACTCAAATAAATTAACATTGGTTTCTTTTGTTTGTTGTGTTTTGTTTAAACATAAATATGTACTAAAGGTGAGTACATATAAGGTAGGCTAAGGTGATTTGGGTTTTGTTGTTGTAACGATTGGTTTAAGGGTTAACAATGCTCTTCATTAATAATCTGGAATCCAACAGAAAAATTCCAAGAACCTGTGGGGAGGAAAAAGGTAATAGGCTCGGAGGGTTTTGGCTTTTTTGTACTAGGGTTGGTTTTTCTATTATCCGTTCGTACATTAAAAATGAGTGCATTGCAATGGGTTGTGGGATTGTTGTATGATACGGTTCGTGTGACCTTCAATCATAACAATTACAGGTTTTATTTTTAAAAACATATGGGTTAATCTTATAAATGCCTGATTCTTATCAAAAGCAAAAAATCCTAATACTTTACTATGCCTCGGGTTCTGGGTATCATCACAAAAACAAGAGAGTAGTTCTAGTATTATATACTATCGGCTACACTATATAATGTATACCGATCCCAATGCTCAGAAAAGAAACAAAAGGCGGGGACAAAACCAACTTTATACACATCCGTTTACGACGGAAAAATAGATACACAATGATGCTTACTCCTTTAACTTCCGAGGGGAGAAAGGCAAAATGTAATATTAACTATCCCAGGGTAATCAATATAGATATACCCGAAAAAAATTCCTCGAAAGTTCTAAGGCGAGAGAAGGTGGGTGGGAAACTCACATTTTTTGAGGTAGAATTCTGACGGGTTTTTGTGCTTGTATACGCACAAATTTCCTATCCATGAGACGCTATATTTTATTTATTATTCTCGGGTTTCCTTTTCGTCGGTTATTTGTCATATAAAATAAAAAATTTTTAAAATTGGGTTACAAAATTACCCTTTTGCTATGCTATATTATGTTTTGATATTATTACCCATCATTTTAAGGGACCAACCCCCAAAGCATAAATAGCAATTAAAGGAATACAAAACAATTAAAAATTTTGTTTTCTATAAGGCTTATCCCACCCCCCCCCACACACTTATCCCCCCCCTACACTTATGTTGTACATTTGTCCCAATTGTTCTTATAGAAGTACCGTTTAAAAACGAATAAAGGGAAAAGAAAACAAGTAAAAAAAACTAGTACTCCCCTTATTTGCTCAATAATGGAGAAGAAACATGCGATAACTGGTTAAGTTGTCCTCCAAGAATCGTCCAATGAAACTTCCTAAGAATTTCCAAGCTTCTTCTCATCAAATATAACTTGTAATCAAAGACAAAGACAACTACACCACGCATAAAATATGCGATATAATTATATACAGTGTGAAATTAGGGTTGACTCTATAAAGCAGTAAAGATAGGATAAGAGAATTGTTAAACTCATGGTTTTACAGGTTTATAAAAGAATTACAAATTTCTTAAGTGTTGTACAAGGTTTATTTTCAAATACATTTAAAATTTTCAAGTTTTCCTGTAACTGGGCGTTTGACGCCGTCAGGAATATCCTAACCCCGTCACAAGTGTCATGGTGATGGCGTCATGTGTAAATCATGACGCCGTCTTCACACTCTGTGAAAACTCATTTTTTGTTTTTGATGAAAAGTTTCATGCACTCATTCTTATATGTTGTTTTCCTGAACAAAATGCTGCATAAAAACCTGAGAATTAACAATTCAATCATATGACTCAAAACTAACGTGAATTAATCTAAACAATTTATTTCAAATGTTTGAATTTGGCTCTAAAAACCGGATAATTCCCCTACACTTATTTTCTTGCAAAATACCTTTGATTACAAATAAGATGAAGTTACAAACAAACAAAGCATGATTACAAACTAATTCAAACATAATAAAACAAACAATAAAGAGTTAAACACATGACACTCCAAATATGCGGGAAAAGTAAATATTGGGTTGCCTTCCAAAAAGCGCTTTTCTTTATTTACAAGTCTTGTAGCTAGACTCGAATTCATATGTCCTTATGTAACTTCTCCTTCATCATCCATTTCAGTCACATATTCGGGCCCAAGCTCTAAGCATTCCTTATAAAATCCTAATATTTTGCTCATTACATACTCCACTCCTCTTCTCTTGTCTTCTTCGTTCCTAAGGTAGACTGATTTCGTGTGCTCTTTTTCTAAGTCCGACGGTGAGTTATACTGTTCTATCATATGGGGAATCTTAAAAGCAATTTCATCGGTCCCGTTAGTAAAACTTACAACACCTTCGGGTGAGTCGTGAGTCATGTTGGATATTTCTATAAAAGGTTTCCCTAGTACTACTTGTGACAACCTATGGTCTATAATTGAACTAATATCCTCAACAATCATGAAGTCTATGATACAGGTGAAGTTTCCTATGAAGACATGCATTCCCTTGATCCTTCCTGTGAAATTGCTAACTCCTCTATTCGAGTTTTCCTTAGGGTCAAGCTTTCTCCTCATGATCCAATTATACATCATTTGGGTTATGATGTTTAGAGGAGAGTTAGGGTCAATGTAGGCTTTTTCCACATGCACATGCCTAATGTTGCATGGTATCTTGAGGTTTGATGGGTACCTTTCCGTGATGATGAGGTTCCTTAGAAATATCAAAGGGATTAGGCTACACATGAGGTATTTGTGATATGCGAGTTCACTCCTAGTTGGGAATAGGTCAAAGTATTATGCTCCTACCCCTTCGGTCGTTGTACTTCCTTTCTCTTCAGGTTCTCCTTCGCTAGAGTCATTATTCTTTCTAATTAACTCAATAAACATGACTTCTTCATCGTCCCCCTTTGTGTAAATGACCTCGGTGTCGGGGGATTGAGGAACCAATCCGAGCGATTCGAAGAATAAATTGAATTTGAGGACTTTTTGGTGATGAATGCAACTGACGGATCAGGCGGTGTGGAGGGGTTGACATGGATATTTTTTGGGATGTCCTTTTCTTCTTCCTCATTCTCTTTTTCTTTCTCATCATAGGAGTCGCTTTGTTTCTCGGAATGGATTGTGATAGCGTTGATCGAACCTTGGACATGGTTTGAGCATTGCGGGTCCATATTTTGGTAAGAACGAGCAGAGAAAACTAGGGAAGCACTCAGTTTCAAGTTCTTGACCATATCGCTAGGTAGTGCTCCTGCTATTTGATAGGTGATGACCTTCAACACTGTGTCAATTTTGTTGGTCATCTCGCTTTGTTGTTGTTTGAAATCAACTTCAAACTAGGACAGTCTAGGTCTTGAGATGCCATGAAATTAGATACCAATCCTTCAAGATTTGATTAATTTATCAAGTTTTGAGGACGGTTGTTGAAGGAACAATTTAGGATTGAACCATTAGGTTGGAACCGGTTAGGTGGGTTTGAAAAATTATTTTGAGAATTTTGGGGTTGTCTCCACCTAAGGTTCGGGTGACTTCTCCATGATGGATTATAGGTGTCACCAAGATTTTTTTGCTCGGGCTTGAAAGTATACCACTTACCTCCCGCTTCATCGGTACGCAAGGATGCGTATTCAACAAAGGCTTGTTTGGGATCTTCAATGCAATAATGAGTGTCGTGATGGCCACTGCAGGTCTCACATGAGGTAGTGACTTTGTTTCACTCTGGAGTAGAGTTTTGCTGTCGTCGGAGACAGATGAGCTTCCATCAAGCGTTGGACTTGATTTTCGAGCTCAATGAGGCGGCAGTCGAATGTACTCGGGACATCTTGAGGCAAAGCGATTGCCTTGATCGGCTTAGCAAAATCCCTTGGGTTGTTCCAACTTTCGTTATCATAGAGGGATAGTGTTACCCATAAAGATTCACATAACAAGAGACATGATCCGGAGGTCGGGGAGGATTAAACAAATAAGTTGCCATTTTATTAGTGAGAGAAAAGGGAAGATGTGTGTTTTCTAGAGAGAGAAACACACACACCTTATTACAAAATTATGAATCCTCACCCCTCCATGGAAGTATGGAGGGGATATATATAGCACTGGACACGATCTACTTACTACACTTGACATTTCTAGTCCCTGCGTGTCCGGCTAATATAAACTAATGTAATTCCGTATTAGCCGACATATTTTAAGGCTAACAATCTTCCCCCAATATGTGGGCATACGGAATTACTTACAATGTTCCTAACAAGTACAGATACAACATAATATAATGACATTCAAGGCGCTTCCAATGCTGAAGATGACGTCTTTGTCTTCTAGTCTTGATACTTGTACTCCAGCTTGGATCTTCTTTGTCTTGACTTGTTCTGGAACCATTGTAGTATGCATGAGTTGGATTAACTTCCCCCCAAATCATGCAGCATGTCTTAAAAAGCTTTCTTCATAGACTCCTATTGGGCAAAAGTTTCAGAATCAGCTTCCCCCCAAACCAACTTCCGTATCCTGAGCAGATTCTGATACATTGAGGTAGCTTGAAATGATTTCTAACATTGACATTTAAGTGCAACAGCGGTGAGTAGAGAAATAGTCAAAACCACACCATCTAATAGTTTTCTACTGTATCATGCATTCGGTCTTGATGTTATCCGTTTGGGGGGGAACATGCAAGAGATCAGCAACAATTCTTCTCACGCATAGCAGAATACTTCACAAAACCATACTAAGTGAAGTAGTATAAAACTACTTCCCCCTAGGACGTTGACCTGATAACATCATAGTACCGTTTTCCCCATGTGTTTTGAAACTTCGGAAGCCATATTGACATAGGATGACCATATACACGAGGGGGGTGGAACGTTCCTTGTCATAAGCAACAATCTTGAAAAGTTATGAAAGACATTAAAGAAATTTGAAAGATTTTGCTGAGACTGTGAAGCATCATTGATGTTCGGTTGCTTCAAATATCCTGTGAGAGTTGCTGATCACATCTCAACCTTAGTCTCTGGCAAAAAACATACCACCCTCGTATTCTGTCGGCTATTGCTGTGAACACTGGTGAAGTAAACTGATATTACCAAACTTGAAAACTGAAGGGGTAACATTCCCCAATTTGTTACTTAATCTTGCACTGTTGTAGATTGAAGAACGGTGCAGAAGAATGCCTCCTAAGTACCCTTTTACACTACTAAAGAGCCCAAAAAAGTACAACACCTCTTTGAGACTATTCCACATCGGCATCTGGCGCTGTGACACTTGAGCACTACAATTAAACTCCTTTAAGTGATAGCTATAACCCATGAGTACTACAATGTAACTCCTTACATCGGGTATAACTAGATAATCCAAGTCTTCAATCATAACTGTATACGTTCAAGCAAGTCATCAATCGATAGATTAGGTTTGAAGAAAAGGGGTAGAAAGTAGTTGGTAGAAAGTAGAGGACAGTCTCGATGGATTGAAATAAGTAGACGCCTTCATGAAACCCAACTTCAATCTCAAATAAGGGATACCCAATAAACTCCGTGATCACTTGACATTAAAATCCAAATTCCATAGCCGTTTTGACGTTTAAGTGAATCTTATTCGGATCGTTTTTAGTGTTATGTATCGTGTTTGTTGTGTTGTTGTTATCAATTAACAGTCACGGGATTTTATAATTCTATGATTTAAACAGTAAAAAAAAATCGACTTTTACGGGATTTTACTAAATCAAGAAAAAACCGTGAATAAAAAATTAATTGTTGTTGGTGAAATCGTTGTTGTTGTCGTAGAACTTGAACTTTTGTTAACGATTTGTTGAGCAAAACGATGAACGGTGCACAAATTTTGAGCTTTGAGATGATTCAGCGGTTTGATCAAAACTCAAATAGGGACCAACGGTGCAAGCTTGAATTAACTAGAAGGGTTTCTAAACAAGCCAAGGACTATCTTGAATATGACTTTGAGTGCAGGGGCTGCAGTGTGACCAAATTTTGCAAAAGTGTATATTAATAAAATCTATTTCCCATGTTATCGTCTTCTACATTTGAAACATAATGAAAATGAAAACGAATGCAAATTTGATCTCGCGGGATGCTACGGTTATCGTCGGTAAAAAAATAATATACCAATGTTGATCGAAACGATGTCACGAACACGATGATATAAATTCTTAAGTCACCGTTCGATTACAGACACATCAAGAAACTGAAAAAAAACGGAAAATGAAGTAAATAATGCTAGTTCGATTGCTTTTATATTTTACTCGTTCGGGTCATGAAGGAAGCAACTTGTTCGGTTCATGAAGTCACTCGTTCGGTACTTCTGGAATTCACTCGTTCGGTCCTACAAAAATTCTCCTCGTTCGGTCCTTGAGTTGTTTCACTCGTTCGATCCTTGAGTTGTTTCACTCGTTCGATCCTTGAGTTGTTTCACTCGTTCGATCCTTGAGTTGTTTCACTCGTTCGATCGTTGAGTTGTTTCACTCGTTCGATTGTAGAGATGAAAAGAAAACTAGTTCGATGGGTCTCGTTCGGTTGTCTTTGGAAATGTTACTGTTCGATTCCAAAGTATTTGTGCTCGTTCGGTTTGTCTTTGAAGAGCACTCGTTCGGTTTCACCTCGATCGGGTTCAAGCAATAATACATCAAAAACACCTTGACTCGCTCTTCTTCTTCTCTTCGTTTCATGCATTGATTACACGAAAGACCAACATAAAATAAGCTTGGAGAATAAGTCACCAACTCACGAATAAGCCAACCAACATATGGCACACAAAAAGCTTATGACCAAATATAAGTCGACGAAAATGAATTGTGAAAGTAAACTGTAGCGTTTGAAGAAAAAAAGGAAAAAATTTGAGCACCGGAAAGCATGAGCTACTATGATAAAGGATGGGGTCACGTGAATAACAAAAATTGTAAATAACAAATGGAAGAAAAAAGTGAAAATACTGTTCTTGGGCCCAAAATATGCATGACATAAACTGTTATAAATGCTAGTTTGAGGACGGTTGTTGAAGGAACGGTTTGGGATTGAACCGTTGGGTTAGAACCGGTTAGGTGGGTTTGAAAAACTATTTTGAGAATTTTGGGGTTGTCTCCACCTAAGGTTCGGGTGACTTCTCCATGATGGATTATAGGTGTCACCGAGATTTTTTTGCTCGGGCTTGAAAGTATACCACTTACCTCCCGCTTCATCGGTACGCAAGGATGTGTATTCAACAAAGTCTTGTTCGGGATCTTCCATGCAATATTGAGTGTCGTGGGGACCACTGCAGATCTCACATGAGGTAGTGATTTTGTTTACTTAAGTAGGTTGTGTCGGAGCAATATAAGCTTCCATCAAGCGTTGAACTTGATTTTCAAGCTCGATGAGGCGGCGGTCGGATGTACTCGGGATATATTGAGGCAAAGCGATTACCTTGACCGGTTTAGTGAAATCCCTTGGGTCGTTCCAACTTTCATTGTCATAGAGGGCGAGGTCCTCTAATAATGCCCAGGATTCTTTGGTGTTTCGGTCACGAAGCTTACCACCGACCGATTGGTCAATGGTTCGTCTTGTGACGGGATTGATATGGTCATAAAAAATTTGGACTTGGAGCTAAAGGTCGATGCCATGATGAGGGACTTTTTGTAGTAAGTCCTTGAAACAAGTCCATGCTTCAGATAGAGATTCTCCATGATGTTGTTGGAACATCAGGATATCATTGCGGAGTTTTGCGGTCCTTCCCGGTGGAAAGAATTGAGCAAGGAAACGAGTAGTATGACCCTCCGATGTGGTGATGGATCCTAATGGGAGACGTTTAAGCCAATTGCTAACTTGATCGCGAAAGGAAAATTAAAATAAACGCAGGCACCTTCATTCCCTATTTTCACCGTCAAGGTCAAGTGAGTCTACTTGTTCTAAGAAATCCTTGAGGTGTTGGTTTGGAACCTCAGACCGAAGTCCGTGGAATGAGCATCCGTTTTGCACCAACCGGATGGTGTCGGATCGAAGAGGTACCACGTTGTTCCCTACGGGAGCTCAATGGTATTCATGTATGTAACAACCCTAAATTTTCACCAATGGAATATAACAACCCGTAATTTTCATCAATGTAATATCCATCTATTAAATTAGATGCACTATTCATTTATTAAATTAGATGCACTGTAATATCCATCTATTATATGTACCACCTTTTACAGGGAGATTTTTGTCTTATCTCATTATGCAACGTAACTTGCATCTTTAAAGTAAACGAGCTCCAATGCCATCCATATCTATGTTTAAATCATGTAAACATCCTAATATGTCAAGTCTATATCCTAATATCATTTTTACCAAGTACATTATCCATTTAACGTACTTTTCAAAACGTTATATCAAAACAAGCATTATACGTTAACGTTTATTTCAAAAACCCTAATTACATGTCAAAACAAGTGTACAAATGTTCAAAGCATGTGTACAAGTTACAATGCCAAAATTTTGAATATATTTTCCCTCCTAAACCCTAGTACAACCTTATAAAGCTCAATGTACAAGTCAATTGTGCATGAAATACAAACTAGGTCATTTTACCTCCTAAATCATGTTTATATCTTACCACCACTTTAACACAAGGTACAAACACCCAATGCACAACTCCTAAACCCTAAACCTAATCCCTAAATCATTGTAAACCCTAATCTTAAAACCCTAATTCATCTAACCCTAAACCAAAATCATAAAACCATAGCAAACCCATTACACCTTAAACTAGTTCATAGTTTTCAGAATCTGATCCGTTAATAAAACAAAAGATCTGGGCAAAATCAGTAGGTTCTGGGTATTAAGTAAAAACACTAGGTTGTAGCCCTATGTCTTGTGATCATTTTGCCGATTGAATTACCCCGATTCGACATCAGAAGAATTAGTTATAGCTGAATTGGCAAAGGTGCGCCAATTCTGCATACGTGTAGTAAATGGCTGTTATCTCTATATTTTTGTATAGTAACCCCTGAATATGTAAAACTAAAAGTTTTAGAGGACTTAAATATCTAACCATGCTCACTGGTTTGAGGTTGATCGGAATTACAGTTTGTAAATGAAAACCAAATTACCAGGACTGATATTGATTGTCCAAAAACAGCCATGTATAAACTAAGTAAACACCTCAAGCTCCTCCATGACTCACCACCACCTTCATCACCATGACCTAACCACCACATCACCATCACTCCAACACCTTACAAGCACCTTCATCTATAGTTTTAAAAAGTGCGCCTTAAGGCGCGCCTAGGCTCTAAGGCTCAAGCTTTAGGGATTTTTTTAGATCGAGGCTCCGCACATGCATAAGGCTCACAAAAAGAGTAGAGCCTTCGGATTTAGAGCCTTGAGCCTAGGCGCGCCTTGGAAAGGTGATGGATTTTGAAACTTTCTTTTCGAATTTAACATTCATCGCCCTCATATGTTAATAATAGATTACCTAAAAACTACCTAGAAACTAAATAAATCAATCAATTTGAGTGTCTGGTCATTCAATTCAAGTGTTTGCCCATACAGACTCATCCCTCTATTTTATGCATGAGATAACGCAATCTCATCATGCCATGAATCTGATACATTGCTTGATATCTTTGGTTTAACTATTTAATTTTTTTAGATACATTAATTATTTTAGTGTTATTTAAGTCATCATTAATCTATAAATTTACGCCTAAACTATTATAATTTACTTTAGTTTAATGCGACTTATATTACTGAAGCCCACGCCTTGATCTGCGCCTCGCCTCAATGCTCCATAAGCCCTTTACGCCTTAGTGCGCCTTGAGCCTTTCAAAACACTGCCTCCATCACCACCTTGTCACCCAACTTGGCCACCAAGTCTCCAAAACCCCTAGTCATCACCCTAACTTCTCCATATCCTTCCACCTTGCTATGCTATCACTCTAGCTTACAATAGTCACTACTTAGCCTTCCTTAGTCACCCTAGTAGCTGCCATGAATCACTAATCTTTAACTAAGCCACCACATCAAGCTAGAACTTGGGCACCAAGTTAGTTCTTGCCTATAAATAGTCGAACCAAAACACACACTTTCATTCATTCCAAAAACACTTCTCCACCTCAAAACTTTGCTCTAGCCTTGCACTAGCATAAATATAGAAGTCTCAAGGTGTGTTTAGAAACCAAGGATTCCAAGGAAGAAGCCATAGAACTCGTCTTCAAGCTACACGAACCAAAAACCTCCATTTAGACCCATTTCAAGTTGTAAGCTTTTTCTACTCGTCCTATAATCTTTGCAACTGTTTTAGGTTGTTCATTAACTCTATTAGATCATGAAGGAACTCTTTGTTAAGAGCCTTGAACATCAAACCCATTCGAATTGTTTTAAAACCCTAAAAACGACCCGTTTTGATTTTCTAGCTAACGAATTCTTTTTCTAAACTTTTGTTACGTTGAAACATCTTATTTTAGCTTATTCTAATAAGCTATAACCTGCAAATATCATTTGGAACCCTAAAATAAGCTTGCATGGCTTTTTGGACTTGTTTTGCAAATATATTCCATGCTAGGGGTATATATCGTAACTTTCTGAAATTTATAACTAAAGGGGCTGAAAATGTCATTATCATAAAGTTATAACTATAAGGACCTATCTTGCTAAATTTCAAAGTTAAAGGATTAAATTATATATACTTTATATGTAAAGGACTAAACTTGTAAAAGTTTATAAACCAAGGGTATATATTGCCATTTTTGCAAACTTAAAAATATAAAATATAATCTTTTTATATAAATTATAAAAATATGTATTAATATTATAAGACTCGATTCTACTAAAACCCGATACATTTATCGTTATTAATCAACGATCGACGCATTATAAAATAATTACGTTATATAAATAACGTAATTTTTCATCGACTAACTTTTGAAGAAACTTAAAATCTTATTGTGTCACGTTACTAGGGAATTTTATATGAAGGGTTTCATTTGAGTTTTTGTTTTGACGAGTTTGCTGGGTTTACGATTTAAAGTGCCCTGACTCCTCAAACAATACTACATGGCCTCTGGATTATGATAGCCCGAACAGTGATACAATATTTCCATAAATTAATAAATCAAAGTAATATGTTAAACTTTATGAAGTTTTGAAACATAAACCATCACACTAAGACTTGACATATTACCCTAGGTTGCGTGGCGAGGCCGTTACTTTCACTTGATATACTTTTGCCACCAATCAGATTTTCCCTGTTAAGGTGAGTTCATAGCCTCGCTTTTCAATTTTTTGAATGTTTCATAAACCCGCGAGGGGGATACATGCTTAATTGTTTTTTAATATACACAAGTACTTAAAACTGATGTTGTGAGTTCCTAGCCTCGCATTTTAATCTTTTAAATGTTTTATAAACCCACGAGGGGGATACATGCTACAAACTATAAATACAAGTATTTTTCCAACTGTATGCTATCCTGATATATTGCCTAAGTTTGCCTTTACTACCAATATATCTTAATCATGAACCATTAGTCACTTACGAGTGAACGCGAATATTATGGATAGATCTATCGGGGTGTGACGACTCATGTTGGTGTACCTATACTTTTGGTACCAATAGCACTATATTTGATTATAATGGGTAACTTTGGCAAGTTACCTTTCCACGCGGACATTTGTTCCTCAACCAATGTCACTACGGTGATTTCCATGTTAATGTTTGGTTGTATGAGCTTAGAGGAAATAATATAATATTGTTTTCCATGATAATTGTATGTGTTGCAATTATTACCACCTATGATAACTTGTATTCAAACTATTTTCCATAATGATTGTACTCATTGCAATTATTACACTTATGGGTGTATAACAACGTAACCCACTGTTGAACTTGTACTCAACTATTATAACTGAAAACCTATGAATCTCACTCAACCTTTGTGTTGACCCTTTTAGCATGTTTATCTCAGGTAATTGAGCAACTTATGGCACGGAGTGACATTGGACTTGAGGACGTCTAAACTTGTTATCATTCAAACTTTATGTTTTCTTCTAGATTTTGGGACCTCCTAAAGAGTTTATTAAATGCATTTGAAATATATTAAAAGTGGATCAACCATATAAGGGGCAAGGTAGTATGAAGATTGTTACCCGATGCTATTCTTTCTACACAATCATGTTTCCGTAGACATATCAACAGCGATACAGACAAAAGCTGGTTTTCTAAAGCCTAACATGCATATTCATCACAAAAAGCAACACCACTAAGATCTACATTCTAGGTTTCATACAATTATAAATGAACACAGTAAGGAGTTTAGCCAAGCATGTTAAAGATAAAGCAAGAACAATAAATAATCAAACAACAAGACATATTGAATGATTAAGATAATCTTACTTGATTAAAACATGAATTAAATGAGGTACAATAGGGTTTTAAAGCCCTAAAATCGTCCTAATAAGCTGCCAAACGAACTAGGGTTCGTCTCCCTTTTTTACTCTAAAGTTACACACTTAAAACCTTAATTTCGGGTTTGTATATATAGAAAAATCGCTGCTATGGCATCGCATTTTAATCGTGACGCCGTCGTGAAGTAGAATATTCTAGATCTTAGGTTAGGCCGTGAGAGCTGACGCCGTCGTAATTTCTTGTGACACCGTCGTGGGATGAATTGTGATGGCGTCACGTGTATCTTGTGACGCCGTCTCCAACCGCTGAGAACATAATCTTAAGAGATGTTGGTATAGGTTCGTAGTCTTGTCCGTTTCTTCTCCAAATGAGCCCAAGTCATGTGTATTTCCTCCAAATGGCTTCCAAATGCTAAATACCAAAAAAGGAACGATTAAGTACCTATTTTGGGCATAAATGCACGATTTAAGGGGTTAAATGACCCCGAAAAAGTGTATAAAATGACACCTCATCGCCTATCATTCTTTGGATTACTCCTAGGCTGTGGTCTTCTGGTCTTAGCAGCGCTTTCTACTCCTGTAGAAGGTAAACCTTTTGTGTTGGAATTGACATCTTTCTTAGTGATGACATGAGGTTGTGAAACAGTGATCGGTTTGTCCTAACGCTTGCTTTTACATGTTAGTTAGGCACAAAATTGTCTACCTTAGAATTCTTAAGAGGATTAGTTCTAAACATTCCTGGGGCAATCACATTAGTGGATTTCACAACTTTTGATTTTTGAGTTTTTGGTATCGTGTGTGAAGTGACTGGTTTTGACAAAGTTTTTGGAAATGGAGTGACAGAATAAAGTTTTGATCCTAAAGATGACTGTTGTTTTCCCATTATTGTTTGCTTTGCAAACTTAGTATTCCCACTCATACCTTTTGTGGTGTCCTTTTGTTCAGAAACCTTATCAAATAACTGGGCTTTTAACGTAGCATTTTCATTGGTGTCATGCAATTTTTCTTGCAAAGAGTCAGTTATTAATTTGTTCTGAGCCCGTGTCACTTTAATAGAGTCAAAAAGGTTCTTGTACGTTGTCTTAAGATGTTCCTTTTCTTTTGCATAATTCAAAACCTAAAACTTTAAGGACACATTCTCATCTTCTAGTTTCTGAGACAAAGGATCAAAGGTATCTCATACACATGGAGTATTCTAACTATTACCCTTGAGATTTCCCAACTGAGCTTGAAACTGTTCGATCTTTTGTTGCATGTCATTATAAGCTTTATCATAAGAAATGTTGTCATATTTACATTCCTCATATTTTTTATACCAATTATTCCAAAGAACAGCGTATTCTTTTTCCTTTTTAATAATGCAAGTTTTAAGTTTTTCTTTCGTACGATCAAGCTCAGTTTGAAGATTTGATGTATCTACAACAGAATGCTTTTGAACAATTGACAAAATATCCTGACTAACAACTGCTCTCAAGATACGTTCAATTTCAAATTCCAAATTCCAAAGCCTTGTGCTTATCAAGAGATGCATCAGCTTTTTTTGTAAGAGATTTAAAGTCTCGAACAAATTTAGCCGCTTCTTTTAAAAATTGTATTTCGAAATTTTGAACTCTAGCATCAACTTGGTTAACGATAGCGAAAATTTCATCTTTTACAATTTTGTAAAGCTCTTGATGAGCAGTAGACGATCAATTGTGTATATCTAATGTCATTTTTTATTTTACAACACGTTGAAGAGTCACAATGGTGCATTTACCTCATTTCGAAATTTCCATGCAACACTTAGAGAAGTATCATCCAAAAACTCTTCATTTGGTATTGAAATTGATTTGGAAACCCATTTAGAAACACTGGCCATTTTGGAAGTATTTGAAAAATACAACTCTTCACGTGACTTGGCCTTTTAAGAAACAAAAAACCTTTGAAAGTTGATTAATCTTTGCATAATTTGTCGGTTTTATTTCTTTGTGCAATTGTTTCATTTTTAAGCGACTCTCTTGAGCAAGTTGCAGCGTCTCCTTCGAATCATACACAGCAGGAGGATCATGTTTTTCTAATAAAACTTTGCCATTATACAAACTCTGTTGTTTTTGCTGAGCTTGCTTGAGATAAAAAAGATTTTGATAACCTAAAGCCATTTTTTGTTCAGTGTGGTAAAACGAGTTTGACTTAGGTGAAATCATATGCATCGTTAGAATCGATTGACCCGTTTTTACCAAAATGTTATCTAATTCTTTATCTTATTCTCAAGTTGAATCTGTTTAACAAGAAGCTCGTCTTTGCGTGTTTTGAAATCAGACTTCAACTTTTTCTTCTTTTGTTGAAGATAAGAAACAGTTGAATTTTCTTTTGAAACTTATTATTTAAATTTTCAATTTCCTCATTCAAAGTCGTTATCATTTTAGCAGAACTTAAGTGAAGTGCATTTATCTATTTAATAAGACATTGCTCTTGATAAACAGACTTTTGATAACACCTTTCAAGTTTATTATATTTTTCTTGATTGATTTCAAAACATTTTTCTTCATCTTTATTTCTAGCAAGCTCAGTGGTCAATTCCACATTAGTTTCTTTCATTTTGCGATTGACCGAGTTGACTTTCTCAACTTTAATTGCCAGATTATTATATAGTGATTCAAAATAAGCACGAATTTCCTCAACAGTTGCAAGATGATGTTCTACTGTTCCTCTATTATGTTCCACACTAGATTCCACATAGATAACATTACTGTTATTTTGTTGAATCATATGTGGCTTAGTAATGGGATCGAGTATCTCAATATACTGCTCCTCTTGAATGAAAATATTGAATATATCATTATTATAACAATTGTCATAATGGTGTACCTCGGCTGATCCATCTGAGTCATAGACGAGAGCTTTGTCAGTCAAAGTACCCGATGTCGATGCTTGCTGCAAATTTGCCTTCAAGATGTAGCTTGCATTAACTTCCTCAAGTTCATCAATATCCCATGCAACAGCCTTTAAATCAAACTCTTCAGCTTAGAATTGAATCCCTGCTTCTTCTTTTTAAGCAATCAGCAACTGAGTCTGAAGATAAGCAGCATCCCTTCTCTTTGGTCTAACTGTGCAGTTCCTAGCAAGATAACCCATTCCTCTGCAGTTGTAACACATTACCTGATTTTCGTTGTTCCCATTACCATTACCTTCAGCCCGTGCTGCTACAACATTACTATTCCCATTCTGATTCACATTCTGATTAGCAATCCTCAAAACAACAAGAAGCCCATTCTGATTTCCAACATTCTGAACACCCAGATTCTGAACTGCATTCTGAACAACCTGATTCCTGACATTTTGTACTGCATTATACCCATTCTGATTCCTAACATTCTGTCCAGCATACTGTCTAAATTGATTCCCACTATTACCTTAAACCATCTACATTTGTCTGTCTTGTCCCATATTCATACCCGACTATGCAATCTGCTTGTTGCGAGGGTTTGATAAAATTATCTAGTTGTTGTTGGTTGGTGTCGGGTAGTTTAGTTTGAATGCCTTAGCCATTAGAACGAGTTCCATGTTCATTGCAGTTGTGGGGTCGAAAATATCTTCGAGATTTATCATTGGTTGTTGCATGTAGTTCTGGTTGAATGATGGTTGTGGGATGTAGTTGTTGTTAGGTAGTGGTTGTTGTATGTAGGTAATCTGTGATGGTTGATCTTGGTGAAACACTGGATAGTTGAAAGGATTATCGGAATTTGCCATCAATGCCAAAGGATCATGTGTTCTTGCAAGACATTTTGTCCTTAGCTCATTTACCTCCACCTGATTGAGTTTTAAGAAATCATACAACTAAGTGTAATCTGGTTCATGTAAATCCTTTGTTTGATGAACAATGGTAACGTGTCATCTCCATTATAGTTGTAGGTTGTTAAGTAACTTAAGATCGGTGGCAATCTTTTCTGGAAAGTGTTTGTTTCTTTTGAAGTCATTCATTAACTTTGAGAAACGATGATAGTAGGACTCAGTCAATTTCCCATCAGTAGAAGTAAACATTTCCCATTCATTAAACAACTTAGCCTTTTTCTCTTGAATCCTAATGTCAGAACCTTTCATCATTTGCCGAACACGTAACCAGATTTCCTGAGCAGTTTTAGAACTATCAACAACAGCATGGATCTTCCATGAGAATAGTCTGAATGGCTTGATCATTAACTTCCATTTGCTTTACTTATTTATCAGTAAGTTCCTCATTAGTCTGCTCATGAAAAGTTTCAGCAACAGGAACTTTACGGTATGGATCACCTGGTTTAAAAATCATTCGTCTCACATATGGACCATTCATAATGAAATTGTAGATTAGCTTTCCGTTTGGTATACTCTTTGCATAACAAAGAAGACGAGAAGACCATGGAACATAATTGTCTTTGTTAAACATAGGAGGACGGTTTTCGGAACCAGCAGCATATATGTCTTGTTGAGTCGACATTGCAAAAATGATGTGAAATGATATACTAGGATCGTTACAGTGAGTAGTGATTGTGAGGTGTTTTTGATGTTGTTTAAGTCCTTAAAAGTACAAAAGAAATATATTTCTTAGGATTTTACAAATCTTGATTAAACCGAGAAAATAAGTTAATGTTTTGCGGGATTTTACAAATCAAAGAAGAAACCATGAAATAAGAATCCTTGTATTAGAAAGAGTGTATAAATCGGCTGATTCAAAACATGTGTATTTCGGCTAACTCAAGTTACATAAATCGGCTAATTCAAAACCTGTATATTTTGGCTAACTCAAGTTACATAAATCGGCTAATTTAAAACTTGTATATTTCGCTAACTCAAGTTAAATAAATCGGCTAATTCAAAACCTGTATATTTCAGCTAACTCAAGTTACATAAATCGGCTCCTTCATAAAATCTAGAAAAAAACAACTTTTAAATCACAAAAAAACACACCTTTTAAACGTTTTCCTTGATTCCAATTGCAAAACTAAGTATTACGAAGCAACTACAAACATAAAAACACAAACTTTATGGTTTTTAACACCAAAAAATTTTGTACTTTTTTGTTCGAGTATTTTACCTAAAAACGCACACTTTTGCAAGTTTTTGAACAAACTAAACACACACAAATCACTAAACACTCCTAGGTTCTTGATACCACATGTTAGACTATATCAAATCACATACAAACATACGAAAATAATATGAATTCTAGAGAGAGAAAGAGGGTTTAGGGAGAGAAAGTAAAAGAAAGAAAATGGAAGACTACTATGAGAAGAAATGAGTAACCAACACCCTCCTAACATGCTAGGAGGGTAGTATTTATACTACAAGGGAGTTGGACCCTTGTGGGTTTCGTGTGGGCTTTTTTGGGCCGAACTAATAGGCTTTAGCCCGACACCTATGCCTAATTAGGTTAAACTAATTCCCGTAAACCGATTTTCCTATACAAGGCTTGAGAATAAATAATGACCATCACTTTACTAAAAACGAGGCTAACACCGTTAGTCTTTTCCTCATCTGCTATTCCCACCAATAAGTCGAACTCCTCAAAGTCATCACCATACACTTCAGGCAATGTTTCAATCGCTTATACATCGTCCATTCGATCTTTCCACTATGGCAAGAAAGAGAAGGCGAACATCAATGAATACAAATTTGAGATTAGCATAATTCGAACACCGGTATAATGTAATAGCAGCCTGCTTACTTTTAATAGGGTGTTTGGGGTTGATTATAACAGGGACAGTCTGCTTATTTAAAACGGATAAGCAATCTTTAGTACTTGACGGAAAAAACTGTCTTTTTTTTTAATTTTACACAAAAAATAAGCAGGAAAATTTGGTTTTTTTATAAACGCCACAAAACTCATTGATGCCATACATCTCAAAACTAAGCTGCATTAAACCATGTCTAAAAATATAAGAAACACATACTCTAATGAAACAAAATAGATACAGCTCAACCAACACTTCCTTGAACTATAAAAAAACTATTTTGAATATCATGACTTAATTCCCTTAATACTAATGCTTTCAGCCAGAATTATAATATTGTGGAAACTTGTTTCTATTTCTCACAATCGGGTCAAGAGACGTTGGTTGTCTCAAAAAGGAAGATGCGTCGCTTTCTTCCTTAAAACTAAAAAGAAAAAGTAACCTATCAACAAATTAATCTATACCACTATAATTTAATCTTATGCAAACCAAAGTTCTCCAATTGATCCAAAGCCTCTTTTGCCTTTTCCTTCATATGTATCTCGATACAAACTAACAAATCACAAATCACAGTTTACAAAAAAAACTTATCTTGGATTTTAGTAAAACAAAACACAAACTAAGCAATAATTAGTAAAATCAAACACATATTAAGCAATAATTAAAAAAGGGGGTATAATTACCTGATAAGAATAAAATATTTTTATCACAATCTTAACAGCACAACTACAGATTCTTGGAATGATTCCGGTAAATGGTTGATGCTTCTGGAATGAGTACACCGACTCATATGGCTGGTAACCTTTATGCATCTGGAGAAAATTTAGGCCCGAAGAATAGCCCAAGCAAAAAAACTAGAACCCATGCACTATTTTGTTGTGACTCGTAATGGGGATTAGTATATAGATGAATATTTATATAAGTCTTTATTTTATTTTATTTTTTTCTCTGATGGATCCTTATAATCAAATAACCTAAGTCATGATTTTTCTGGTGAACCAATAAATAAGACCTTATACAGAGGAATGATTGACTGATGTACGTGACTGCACATCCAATTCTCAAAATGTCTTTGTGCAAGATATCAAACCAATCCCAAAGAGTCACACTTAATTGCATTAATGAGAATCTTAAGGTGTCTAAAAGGTACTCCAACACTTGGTCTTTGGTACCTTAAATGTTCAAGCTTTGATCTCAAAGGGTACTCAGACTAAGACTATGCTGGATGCAACATGGACTGAAAAAGCACATTAGGTGCCTGTCCATTGATTGGTGGAAAGTTAGTGTGTTAGAGTGCAAAGAAACAGCAGTCAGTGGTCATGTCAGTGCAACTCCATATCCATCATACATGTTCTTCATTCAAGAATCAATCATATTGATATTAGATATCATTTCATCAGGGACCATATCATCAAAGTGTTGGTTTGCGGTCGTTACGTGTAATTTTTTATACGGCTAAGAAACATGTGAGACTATCGGGGGGCACACACGTATACACAAATGATACGTTTATTAATATTATTAATATATTTTATATTTATTAATTATATTAATATGTTTCACGAATTATTTAAACGAGCGTAATTATACCATTAGTCGCTATTATAATTAACTAATAGGCATTAACTATACAAGTGAGGGACTTGGTAGTACGAAAACCAAACCCGTAGGGTATGTGGTTGTTTGACCGGTAGACTAAGAAAGAACAAGGGAGGAGAGTGTCAATTTTTGAAACTTGAGGAGGTGATGGAGTCAAACTTGAAGAACAAGTTTGGAGACTATTTAAACACTCATTAGGACATCAAAAAATCCTACACGACACACTAAATAAATCCTAGAGCTAAAATTCAGTTTTCCTTTTTTTCTTTTGTTCACCATTCGACAGATACATAAGAATAAAGGGATAGTTCATACGAGGCGTGTTCATGCATGCATAGAATCAATTCCTATTATCCCTTATGTACATTAACAGTGATCGGATCTTAAACTTTTTAGGGTTCGATCATCTTTATTTAAGAAAACCAAATTTTAGTTGTTTGTGGTGTTTATTTATGAAGCAAGCACTATCATCTTAGCATATTTCTTTGACGAGTAGTGTGAGAAACTTTTATAGGTGATTATTTTAATCACTTTTAGAGTTTCAAGATTCAAGATTAAGAACACATCAATTATCTTGGTAATTCAATTGATTCGAGGTTAGTAAATACATGTTTATTTATTTGTTAATTCATACATATCAAAATAGATCCATCCGTTGTGTACTTGTAGTAAATGGTTTATTAGATTTATAAAATCCCAACACAAAGGTGATATTGAATTACACTTCATTCCCACTGCTTATCAGTTAGCTGATATCTTCACAAAACCTTTGGATGAACCAATGTTCACCAGACTAAAATCATAACTGGATATGCTAAACATTGATCAGGTCACTGATTAATTGTATTCATTATGTGTAATTATATCATGTTCCTAAACGCAACTTTCTAAACGATCACATAACTCTGGGGAATATATTACACGAGTAACTAAATGCTCTAAGTATTTAGTCACTTAATGTTCTAGGTTGGTGACTGAATCACATTAAATAAGGAACAAATTCCTTAGTTAACTCTCATCCAACAACATGGGCCCCATCATCCTTACCAATAACCCACTAGGAATTTAATGCTTATACTCATAAAAAATATCCATGGATTTTATATTTCTCACACGTCCTTTCACATTACCTAAACCAATCCCACGCCATGCCTGTAAAAGTGTACGACACAGTAACAACTAAATAGTAGCCTAAAAAACTGCGTAAACAACAAGTGTTATGAGTGGTGGCATTAAATGCAGATATCAAATAATTTCAAAAATTATTTTTATTCACTTTTTGATATCTAAAACTTTTCAAATCCACACTGTAAATGCCCCTTCAAAAGAAAAACACACACCCAATCTTCAAAAAGCAATCAAACTATTGCAAATTCCTATCTCAAAGCAAATCTATGCGTGTTCATCATTTCTTACCAAAACAGTTTTCAAATCAAGGTGTAAAATTTTGTTTAACTTCCTTATTCAACATTTGATCCAAGCTTTCATATCATCAAGGGCATTAAAATCTGTTGTATTATGTTATAACGTACTTGTTAATCTCCCACCTAAACTTGGGTGAAGATCAAAATTTTAAAGAAAAAACTTATAAAAATTTACGTAACAGTTTGCAAAATTTGTGAAAATCTTACCAAAAAAATGAATTCAAGATTTTCATATCATCAAGGCTATTAGCAGACTATTCTGGTGAATAACTATTACGAATTATGCTAATATCCTACGTAAACTTGGGTTTTGAACTTCGTTTATTCACTGAGCTTTTCAACAATTTTACAAACTCTCAATGGAATCTTTAAAAACAATTAAGTATGCTCCTCAGGTCAAGAACATGATTCTTGAGGCTGTTGAGTTCCCCAACAACAATTATGTTGGATACTTTTCCTACCCATCCAATGCCCCTGCATACAAAGAGTTATGTAAATACTTGAAGAAATGTTTCTTTTAT
Source organism: Tanacetum coccineum (assembly GCA_026074375.1). Classification (NCBI taxonomy): domain Eukaryota; kingdom Viridiplantae; phylum Streptophyta; class Magnoliopsida; order Asterales; family Asteraceae; genus Tanacetum; species Tanacetum coccineum. The sequence continues at coordinate 16,853 of BQNB010047764.1, read as the reverse complement.
AAGCCTTTACCAAAACGCTTAAAGTGATATATCAAAATTACCTCAAGGAGTTCTAGTGTACTGCTCAGGTTGAACTTGCAAAACCACCCAAAGACTCGGTGATAAAGTTCACTATGAAGAATGGTAAGAAGTTATTATCTTTCAAATTTAAGACCTTTGTTGAAACCACTGGATTGGACTATAATAAAGTTAATCAGCCTCATACTAATGTTGTGAAGACTGAACTCCTCAAGTTGGGCCTTGATAATGACAAAAATGAGGCCAAGGAAGCAAGTGTTTTGTTCAATAAGACCCCATTACTGAAAACTTGGGTTCCTGCTGGTTGGAGGCTCTTGGTGACTTTTGTCATTCAGGTCCTCGGCGAAAACAAATCCTTTATAGATTAGTTGAATTCAAGTCAACAGATGATTGCCTTTAGTCTCCTCACAAGGATGAATAATAAGAAATATTATTTTTAATGATCTAGTAACAAGGCTCACTGATTCATCTAGGAAAGGTTATATGGCCTACCCTAGGTTTTTCTCTTGTGTTCTTGAACACTTACTGGTTTTTAATCATACTCGGGATGCATCACTTGGGTTTACTCCCTCGATCCTGAGTAAGATGAATTTTAACAGATGCTGAAGTCCCACCCATTGTATTGACGACACACATGCTTAAAGTAATTTAGCATGAATCATCAATGTCTCCTTCTCCCTTTCCTGAAAAGAAAAGGAAGAATAAAGGCCAGACTGTGACTAAACCTAAACCCAACTCACAAGACCCTGATTATGGAGCACTCCTTGAGGAAACAAAGGGTAAGAAGACCAAGCCTAAAAATTCCACCCTCATCCAGACCAAGCTTCAAACACCTTATGGAAAAGAGTCATCGAGGGGCACTGAGACATCACACTCATTGTTAACCAAACCACTTACCTGATCCTCATGATTAAGAGAGCCATAAACAACTCTCTAATACGGGATTGCCTATTTCACAACCAGATAAAGGCACTCAAAAATCGTCCATTTTGACTGAGTGAAAACAATCATTCCTTAGTGATTCAGAGAGAATCACACAACTCAATGTTGAGGGGACAAATCAAACAATAAGTGATCATTCAAGGATTGCCTCTAAGGACCATGCAAATAAAACCCAATCTACTAGATTTAAGGAGTCAGTGCTTGCCCAAAACCAAGGAAGACCTATTCAGAGGTGGAGTCGGCTATTAACCTGCCATCATTTTTCTCATTTGGTGAAATACATGACTTGTTGACTGATTCAGATGAAGAGTTTCCAAACTTTAGTAATGAAGACATTCTTGTTGCTGGTGATGATATGGAAACTAACAAATCTGAGCATACTGCTAAGTCATCTCACCACAAGAAGAACCTCAGGAACAACCTCACCCTGAATCACCAAAGCATACTGACCATGCAGAATCCTAACACTCGTCAAGCTTCTCAACCCGTTCATCCTCACCCTCTGATCTTGGCTTCAAAGATGTTGACAACATTAAGCATGTCACTGAAAGGATCTTATCGAGAAATCTTCGATTTGGCTTTGAAGTTCTCTTTGCTCAAATGGAAATAGAAAATGAAGATAAACATGTTGAGGTTGCTACTTCATATGTCGATCTTAGGGAAAGTGTTGAAGGATTTTGCAATGAATACCTAACTACTAGAGCTCATACTGCCATAACCATTCACAGAGTAATGAAATTTGTTAAAGGACAACACAAAGTTCATAATGTATAGCATAAATCTGTTGTTGAAGGGTTGACAAGAGTCCAGGAGGTTTTGCGAGCAGAATTTAAACTGAAGGAGAAAGTGAAATCCCTGATTGACACCAAGCTCAACAATTCCAAGAATTTATCTGAAGTCACTAAGCTTCTCAGAAGGGGAAATATACCAAATGATATTACCTCTTTTGAAGCTATTCAGGGTGCTGTCAACCAACAACATGCTCATCACACAACCTTTGATCGGCCAATCAGGTCCCTGACCTGGAATCTTGGTCCCCGACTAACTAAGATTGAAGAAACCCAAACTAACATTCAGACTGATCTTGCAATCATCAAGACTAGTACTTCAGAGATCGAGTCTGTGGTTTCTGAAATCTACCAAGTCTTCAAGAGCCCAACTTCCTTTACCCCCTTAGGCAGTTCACCTTATCAAGCAGTTACACCCACTGAAGTAAATGCACCTGTTGATGGAGGAGAATCCTGCCCCAGTCTATGCCGAAAGCCTATTCTTTAGTCCATAAAGACAACTAGTGTTATTTTAGGGTGCTCCCTCTTAACCTGAGGGGGAGAATCAACCAAGGATAGAAGAAATCCTTAAAGAACAAATGATTGATGATGTTAAAATATCTGAAGGTGTTGAAGACACTAAAGAACTAAAGGTCCATGAACCTGTCACTTCAACACCCACTCTCATCACAACAACTGCACCTGAGTCCTCTGAAGCTCAAGTTGATCCTTCCTTCACTAATGCTAAGCATGATAAAGAAAGCATCTAAGGAAGTTCGTTGAGACCCTGATAAAGATACACTGATAGATTTTTAGTTGCATGATGGTAAAGTGGTCAAGATGACTCATGAGGAGATTGATCAGTATCCTGAGAAGGTTGAAAAGGTAAAGAATGTTCAATTGTCAAGTGTTTAGATTCAGAAGGTTGCTGCTAAGGAAGTGCGTTCTGCTGAAGCTGCCATCAAAGGTGGAAAAGACTTCTTAAAACACCAAGCTGAACTCCTCGAAGAACATAATGAAAAGGTTAAGAAGCTTGCTGACAAAAACAAAAAGCTATATGATCAGTATGTTTGGACCACTACTCAGAGGAGAAAAGAAGGAAGAATTACTGATATCAACATTCATGCAAATACCAAACCAGTCAATGTGACTGTGTACATGAATAATGATATCAGGGACTTCGAGCTTCACAAAGAATTCACCTTTGGTAACTTTAGGATTAGTGAATGGGATGAGATATGTGCCATTCTGAAAACAAAGGAGAATAAGGTGGTACCTGATTTGTTAAGATCACTAAGCAACATGCATGCTAAACTTAAAAAAGTTGCTCATAGTCTGAACCTTGATTCTTCAATCCCTCTACCACTTCAGAACCCTTTACTATCCAAGCAAAAGAAAAGGAAGGCCATTAAGCTAGAGCTTGAAACTTATAGAGTTGGTATTTATTACGATAAGGCTCTTCCTGAAGGGGTCAGTTTTAAAGAGAACATGTCTATTGAGCATCCTGAGTTTGGATTGATGTTTATGGATGAGTTTAGAGACCTTGCTTTTCAGAGAGTGAGTGATATTAACAAAGTAGAGACCAATACTTTGTTCAATTATAAAGTGAGGGCAATCCTTGACAAGTCTACTGCAAACTTGAAGTTCGTTGAGCTCATAGATAAAATGATTCAAGAACAACCTGAAAAACACATCCTCCTCAATAAGAAAGCAAAATTGGAACTGATGAAATCAAGCCTGAAGAATAAAAGACTTAGTCTTCTTTGTATAATAATTTTGTAATAGATAATAGGGCTTTGTAACCTCCGTATGAATGAATCATTTTTGTTAATAAGTGTCATTTATTTGCTTTCTAGACTATCAGTGTAAAAAGAAGCCTACATTGCTCACTTACACTGATAAAAACACTTAAGCTATTTTTATATCCAAATAGGGGAGATTGTTAGGATAATTCAGTGCCCAATGATCTTCATCATAGGATTTGAATAGAAAAACATCCTAAGTGTAATATCCTTAAATAAACTCAAGTCACTAAGTGAATAGTCACTCAATGAGTTACCATCAAGATTGTTCAACCTGAATCTAAGAAGAAAGATTCACCATTCAGTGAGGCGGTACTCTCTGAAAGAAGTCCCTGAACCAAAAAGAAGGTAATAGGTTGAGTGAGATGTGGCAATGCTCGATCTCCTCAATAGTTGAAGAAACCTAAAGACTTACATAAATATATAAGTGGACTGAAGTTTAGGCGGGATTTGACTAAAGAGATTTTTCTTGGGAATGACTACTTTCAAAGTTGGTAATAAAGTACAAATAGTACATCCACTGTTCATAAAAGTAACCCTTCCTAATACCTAGTATGGCATCATTAAATGGTATCTTAAACACTCACTTGATGTTTGACACGTGTATTTAGGAACCTATAGTAAACCTTAATTCTTAGCCTATATAGAGAAAGTTGTAAAAGGAGTAAAACAAGTATGTGCACTAAATGTTAAACATTCACAATCATCTTTTACTCCTCTATAACAACTAAGTCGTAGGTTAGCATAGTTTCAATCTAAAGTATGAACTTTAATTATACTTTCGATTTAGAGAGGAGATCTTATACTACATTGTCATTCAATCCTGGTTGTTATTCTACAAACAATCGGATATAATTCTTTGATAAATATCAAATAAAGATTAAATGTTGAAAAACTCTTGTGTCTTTTACTTTTACGTTTAAACCTATATCTTCATTACATTGCTAATATATGGTATAAGTTAAGTATTTAGTTAAGATGTATTAGTTAACAGAGAACAACAACCATAACTTGGATTTTAGTAAAATCAAACAAAAACTAAGCAAGAATTAAAAATGAGGTTTTATTACCTGATAAAAATAAATGATTTTACATACATATTATAATGAGCATCACAATCTTCACAAGATAACAAAGATCAAAGAAATTGTTTACTAGTTTTAATAAGTGGGTTTGATGGTTCACGAATCATTGCTGGTGATGATGAACTGTTGTTTATGGTTCCAGAAATTTCTCACTCAGATCAATTTTTTGATAATGATATTGATGGGAAGAAGCTTTAGGAGCCTGTTTGGTGAGAAAACCCAAAGTGGTTTGTATATGTGGTTTGCACCGTTGTTTTAGAAGATAATGCAATAGGTGGGTGAGTGATAATATTTTAATCAAGGTTATTGTACAAAACATTGTTTACTCCCTCACATATTACTGTAGAAGTATTATTTTATTTGTTAACTTTGCTTTGCTAAAATGATCCTCGTTAATGTACTTTTGTCTAATAACATTTGAAAATATTTGTTATAATCAGGGTCGTCTCGTAGAATTTGAAGGCCCTGTGCCATAATTATAAAACATGCCTTTTAACTTGAAAATTAAAATGTTCGTAAACTTTGCAAAGATGATCTCATTATGCATCGCTTTTGCCAATCGATCAAATAAAACAATCGTAAAACAACTTCTATTTTTTAGGTGTGACGATTAAGATTTCGAAACATTTTACGATAACCCGTATACTCTAAAGTATCACCGTACAACATTTTATATGAATTAAGACGCCTTATAGTATATTTTTTTCCAAAATATATAAGAGTAAAAGCCTAAAACGTTTTCTTTCTAACACATAATTTCAAGTTCTAGCTAAAAGTGAAAACAAGGCATTTGATTTGAACTTCATTGATTTTTAAACACAAATTTAGACCAAGGATAGGAGTTGAAATGATTAGTTTTACAAAACAAGGGTTGAATTAGAACTTAAACAAAAAAATAAGAGACCTAAATGACAAATAAAAAATAAGAGCCCACATACAATTTCTCTCACTGCTTTGGGTCATCTTCCCCAACAAACTCACGCTTTCTTTTCCTCCATTAAAAATGCAGTCCTAAGCTTTTTTTTCTTCACGTTAAGAAAATCTTATATTCTTCATCGTGAATCTTAGTTAATAACACTATTAAATCATCCAAATATGAGTTGACACTGTTACTAAAGTTTTAAAAACGGAGGCCCCTAAAAACTGGAGGCCCTGTGTGGTTGCCTATGTCGCACATGCTCAAATTCGGCCCTGGTTATAATGCATGTATTCTAGCTTCTTCGGCCGAGCAGTCATTCCTATAGATTTTCTGGTCATTCTAATTAATATTCCTCCTCTAGACAAAAGAATAGAAAAAGACAACATGTGACCCATCCCCACCTTTTTTACATGAAATTTGATTAGGGAACCCATTTCTGTAGGCTTATACAAAATTAAGGGACAAGAATGATAATGTGAGACCAAGAAGACCTTCATGTCAGCAAATAAAAAAAAGGTGCACGTGGAAGGCTTTTTGTTTAGAAATAGGGATGAACATGGGTCTAGAACCGGTAGAACCGGAACCGATGGATCCGAGAACCGAAATTTTAAGAAAAATAGGAACCGAGAACCGAACTAAATAGTTTTTTTTGGTTCCGGTTCCGGTCTCGGTTCTGGTTCCGGTTCTACCCGGATAGGAACCGATATCTATAAGAAAAAAATCTCATGCACTAATGAATTAAGCCAATAAAATTAAATTTCTTTCGCTAAACACTGCCTCAATTCTCGTTTAACTAAAAGTGCCATTAAAAAACAATTATCATACTTGGTGTATATGCATAACTACTTGCTCGAGTCTCGTTACTAAAGTGCCATTAAAAAACAATTATCATAACTGGTGTAATGCATAATTCAGACGACATCATATCTTCATAGTAACTTTGGGTCGAATTTTCACGATTTTATAAACTGACAATTCCAATCTTTAATCATGTAACCTACTAACTTGGCGGTAGCATTTCGATGATGCCCACTGATTATTGTTTTTGAACAAGTATGGTTGTCGTTAAACTTTTTTACCTGAAAACCCTTCCCATCCAGACATGCCTCACAGTTTATTGACCATTGACATTTAGGGTCAACACATACGACATTATATGTTATGGCATTTGTCTTTTTGGGTTTGTATTGGTAACCGTCTAATATAGCCTTCTTACCAATACTTTCAATACATTTTTTCTTTGTTGGCCACCAACGGTGAAGGAAAACAAGTTTTGCTGAATCGTTTCTTTTTGTGAAGTTTTGTTTTGGTGTCAAACATAGGGAAAATCAAAGTGGGTCAGGCATGTATTTGAAAGTATTTTTTTCCCAGTTCATTTCAAACCCCTCACCCTCTTCATGAACAAATTCATCAAAATCATCACCGTCAATATCAGAATTATATCCTATTTTTTCTTGTTCATCATCACCACCCCTCTTGGTCCCATACACGCAAACTCGATCATCATCAACATGCTTATTATAGTTTTGGGAACTACCAATGTTAAGATTTGTGTTTTTTTCATTTACGGGATATTCAATATATTGAGAACATTGAATATTTTGAGTATACTGGGCATTGCTTGAAACATGGTAATTCCCAGAAGGTCGTAGACTTTGAAAAAAGGGAGAATTATGATAGGGTAGACTGATCTTGTTGATATTGAGTATGATTAGGGAACCGAATTATCTTGATATTGAGTATTTTGATTAGGAAACGAATTTTGTTGATATTGACTATTCTGATACTGGACATTTTCAGACAGTTGTGTATTTGGTGGATACTGAGAATTATGCATAGTATGTGAAGTATTAATATTCTGCATATATTCAAAATTTGTAAGATTTACCTGTGATGCTTGACGATCCTGATTTACGAACAATTCCATGTGATCTTGACCTGTCGAAGTTATAAAATTGATTAAAAACCTTAACTCGTCATCGTCAGTGATTTCGTAAACCTTGTTGTTCACCGGATAACGATATGATAAGCGTACCCCCTCGTAACATCTAAACTGAATTTTTGACCCACATAATCTTTTAGAGTATCATACGTAATCGTTTTTGGCAACAAAACGTTTCTATTTTCGTCTTCTCTAACTAGACATAACGAAAATTTTCCTCTTGAATAACTCATATTTAATTTAAAATGTGAAATGACATCCTATATTTTTTATTTTATAGAGAAAAAATCCCAAATAGATAATGAAAATCACCACGAAACCCACATGGATAAGGAACGAAAACCGAAAATATTTTTTTTGGCATTTATATTATTCGGAGCGCAAAATGTATCATTTGGCGCACCACAATTCCGTGACACTTCTCATTGGATTGAAAATTAAATATGTGCTCAAAAGCTCCCTATACCTCTAAATCACATTTATGTTATGGTCGCTATTTCACATCTTTGCGCACCAAATATGACGCGAACAACATCTCATGGTTAGAAATTTAAATATGGTGGCCAAAAAGCTCTATTGAATATAAACCCTTTTATTATGGTGCGCTTATATACAACTTTTTCGGCACCAAATATGACGAGACAACATTTCATTGGTTTATGGAATTAAAATGAATGCTCCATTACGCCTTATATTTTTGAATATATTGAGGTGCGCTATTGTGTAATTTGGTGAGCAAAAAATATTGAATGCGCACCAAATAGGCAAAAATGTCAAATACGGTTTGAATACATCTTTTTACGTAAACACCCTCTAAAATACGTCAATTTATTTAATTTTCTCTTAAATAATTGTTCAAACAATAGATTTTTAAAAGGGTTTTGCTAATGACAACCTTAAGGTTATGGTTAAAAGTCATTATTTTATTACAATTGTTTGTAAAAATCAAATTCAACCAATCACAATTAAGTGTTAATTGTGTATTCACTAATTTCGAAATTGTCTCCACCTTTTTTGAGATTATCATCCAATCAAAATCATTCATAAATTGTATTGTAATAAAAACTATTTGCTTAACGACAACCCTTAGGGCTGTTGTTAGCATTTCTCTTTTTTTTAAAAGTACAAGATGTTATTATATGTATATGGTACAAATAATTAAAGTTATATAACTACTTTCTTTTTAATTTTGAGTTAATCATTATGAGAGTTACAAAATCAATTTTACTATTTTAGTAATCTATATAAGTTCATTAAACTAATTTACTACATATAATAATTATTTACTTTTCATCAAATTTAACTTTCTATTATACTATATATTTAAAGAGCAAGATCGTTGCCTCGAGGCGTTTAATAGAAACTATCAATAGCATTACCTAAATCCACCCATGCCCAACCCGGTTAACCCGGATAGCATTTAATGCTCCCACCCATACAACCCCCCGGTTTATACACGTGCCCATCTCTCCCTTACGCTTAGTCATCAAACCACTCTTACAATCTCTCTCTCTTCAACCTCATGAAAAAACACACACACCACAGATCCGAAAAATCTCTCTCTAAAGATGAGGAAGAAGAAGGGGAACGAGTCTTAATTTGGACGCATCTTAGACAAATTCGTCGGTATCAAGCATGGTTTTGAACAAAATCTGAGGTGGGTTTGGATTATTTTCATCAAATTTTGTATGCATGAAGAAGGTAACTTCTTTTATATAATTAATATATGGATTTGGGTTATATATTAATTGTAAATTATAGTTTTTTACTTGGTTAATTGTGTATTTAATTAGGGAGTTTACGTTTAGGGTTTGGGAATGGGTGGATTTAGGTAATGCTATTGATAGGGTTTGCATTTGTGATGAAACACTGTAAATTAAATTTGGTGATCAAAGTGTTGGGTTGAAAGATTGTTTTTAGTTTTTAAATTTAGTCAAGCTATTACAAAGTAAGTGTTTTCTATTAGTTTTTAGAAATTTAATCAGGGATGAGCTAAAAGATGTGATTGTTAACGCTCGGTATGGAAATGAATTTGCTTATGGTGATATTGAGTTACGAAATAGTTGCAGAGTTAGTACAAGGGTAAGAGTTATACATTGCGATAATAGATCATTAAAAAAGTTCCATATCTTTAGAAGATATTGGTTTTATGGCATCATTTGTAACGTTTCACTTTGATATATGTTACTTTTAAAGTAAGAAAGTTAACGTTGAATGTATGTTTTGATGTTGTTAGATAATACAAAACTATCACCGACACACTGTTCTCCATAGTATAAGTGGGTCATGGCCTATTTTTCCGAGAGTGAGTTTTTTTGTTGTCCTATAACTCTTTTTACACGTGTTTCTATTGTTGTTACACGTGCCTGTTTTTCTATTGTTGTTACTGCGATGTTTGTTTTATGAACTACAATTTTTCTTGAAGTGAAAAGAGCAGCAGCGACTGCAAGAAGAGTCAGAAAAAAAAGGAAAAACGACGTGAGATTGAAATAATAAAACAGTTGAAAAAGCAACAAGAAGAAGCGATTAAAGAGGAGAAAGAACAACGACGTCGTGAGAAGAAAGAAGATGAACAAAAAAAGAAACTCGCTTTGCAAAAACATGCATCAGTGTTGGAGGCATTCCTTAAAAAGAGCAAAAGTAGCTCACCGATGCAGGTTAACCAACCCACAATCAATGAAAGTACTTATATTATCCGAAAGTAATTTCTTTGTTTTCGTACTATATCTACTCTTCTTATATTTCCATCCGTTGGATTGCTATTCATATGTGCTTATTCTTTTTGGTATAACAGGCGGGTCAAAATACATATGTTGTAACCAACTTGATAATACCATTGGTCTTAAATCATCTCAGGCCTATACAGGGTATGAAACAAATTTACTATGGCATTACTATTATTGTAGTTATATAGTTTTCACATTCATGTTAACATACCGTTACAGCCAAAACCTTAACATATATGCAGATTACTATCAAACCACACCTACTGGAAATTGAACAAATCAATACAGGTTACCAAAAAATTATTCAAGAAAGTTTGTCAACTGAAAACCAATCTTTAACACATGAATTCTCTTCAAGACCTAAAATGAAAAAAATGACTGAGCCAAACGCTCAAACACTCAACGTGCTGCTAATTTTTTTTATTGCTCTTAAGCAGTTTTTCATGTAATAAGAATGATGATGAGATTGATTATAGAGGTTGTGATGATAGAAATAGAACATGTCTGAGCGGTTCGATGTATAAAACTTACATATATATTGTTAGTAGCATCATTACTTTCTTATAAGTGTTAAGTAGACCAAAGATGTACACACTTTTACAGGTTTTCCGCTGTATAAAGCTTACATATATATTGTTTGCATTTTACTATTCTGCTATTATATGTAAATATGCTAAATAAAGTGTTAAAAACGATAAAAGGATGTTGCATTTTGGCGTAAATATGTTTCATACGATTGCACTGTGATAGAATTTTTTATATAGAATGGCAAAATAGGAGAAACTAAGTTACATTTTGGTGCTCTTAACATTTCTTTCAACCGACGATATTGTAAGTTTTCTTCTGTCTATGTATCAATATTAGACCGACCCGTATCATGGCAGGGCATCACTATCAAAATGGTGTTTGCAGCCATGGTGGGTCGAATGACCTTTTACCTGGCCCGCACTCGCAATCCTGAGCCAAATAAGTAACATATTTTGATATTTCAAGTATTATTGAAAATTGTAGTTATTGTGATGGTTAAAATTGCGGCCTCAAATTGAGGGGTTTAGTGAATTTTAGGATGTAAATTTGGGGATTTAGGGGGTGTTTGTTTCGGCTTATGAATTTCATAAGCCCTAATTTGTTGTTCAAACTTTGATACGGATCTGATACGAGTCTGTATCAGGAGCATTCTTCCTGTAACTTAATTTTTTTGTTCTTTTGATGTTTTGACCTTTGTGATCTTTAGTTTCATTTGTTTCTGTTAATTATGTGGTTGATGATTAAATGCAGTCAGAGAGTCGAGTTACCTGTATTTTACATGTTCCAAAAGCACCCAAAAGGAATTTAGATAAACAAGTTTGTTCCTTTTCTATAATGCACCATCTACATTTTTAGCTCCGTTCGTGAATCTAGCCATGTTCTTCTTTTTTTATAAGTTTATGTCTTGAATTAAGTTCCACAATTATGTAAATATGTAATCTCACTTGAATTATTTTTTCTTTCTAGAAAATATTAGCTGAAGCATGTGTCGTCTTTTCTGTGTTTTGCACGCAGACAAAAAGGTAATCTAACTCCCCTATCCATTATAATTTTTGTCCATGTTGTATCATTTTTGACCAAATGCGTGTTTAATAAAAGTTTGCATCTCTAAGCTCCAAGTTTTCTTTATCTAAGTAGTGGTTTATTTGATAAATGTAGGTAAAAAAACTTGGTGAAGGTTATCCGTAAACGACAAAAATGCAAGTTAAATCCTCTTCAAAAGTAATCCATAAGTGGTGTTTGAATTTGCAATTTTGAAACTAATTATATCGTTGCTAAAGTTTGAAGTTGCAATGAGCATTTACTAATGTATAAATAACAGACTGCATTATCTGATATTTTGCTTCCCAAATAATGCTCTTTGGGGGACTTAGCTTTTTGGCGCTTAGCTTTTTGACTTGGGTTTCTCTATTAAAACGTAAATTATTAGGTAAAAAACTGAAACAAAATTTTGTTCTTTTGGAACAGCAAGTCACCAAAGGTTTGTAGTCGTTGTTAGTTTCGGGGGATCTTGATTTTGTACTCAGGAAAGATAGAGCAAAGGTATGCTATAAAGGTACTGTAAATACGCTTACTAACTAGACTACTCAATAGAGTTCGAATGCAATATGTTGTTACTACTTTTAGATTTTATTCACACATGATTTTTAGTTTCATATGTGACATGTAACATATATAACGTTATTTGGTGTATATGATAAAACTTCAATGAAATTTACAAGTTAAAACTAAATATTTGTACATCATTGTCATTTTTATACGTAGATTTATGGTGTTAAATTTTCTCAGTAATTAGTTTCTTTGTTTTTTTATAAAAGTATTATGTTTATTTGATTCGACAATTTATATTTTATTACACTACTTTTTTTCTGTGGTGCTTTCAGCAAGTCTATTATACCGATTAGGTTTACACATGTTGGTGGATTTGATCATATGGATACTATTGTATATGTGATCCCGTGGGATTTAGTTTCCGTAGACGTCGGTCATATTTGAGACTCTTCGTTATTGCTTCACATATGTTCTTTATCATGTAATCTTTTTTACTTTGTGACTGCAATTTATTCATAGATTAATGTTGCAGCAAATGGGTTGATTCATGTTTTAACTGATCATTTGAGCTGAACCACAATTACCTAATTACCCGTTCTTTTAACTTAATTTGAGATACTTATAATTCCCCCATCACAAAATATGTTTCCTTTTTTGCAAAAAATATGTTTTGCACGTTGAAAGTTCTTAGTGTTCATTTTTTTAGAACGGCAACTATTATAAAACCAACTAGCAAGAAGCTAGAAAAAGAATTACAAAGAGATCAAATAGGGGTGTTGCAACCAACTATCCCAACTAAAAGTACAATGACATCTAGAAAGGCACCAAGTGAAAGAGCGCGAAACAATATCGTCAAAAATAACATCTTTACGAGGGGCTTTCGACTAAGTTTAGATTGGAGCGAATTGGTCGCATGTTGTTGCAGCCAAAGTATCCCCGGTTTTAACACTATACTATATTTTCAGGTTGAAAGTTTCAGAAGACAACTTTAATAACAAGCAAAAGCAGGTCGAGGGTGGGAAATAGTTGTGTAGGAGCAACAACAAGCTGATGAGGGGCGGGAAAAGGTGGCAACAAAACAAGTAAAAGAACTGGCATAGGTGTTGTTTCCATAAAATTATATGTCTGTTTTTTGAAAGTTCAGTTTTGGTCACAACAGGCTTGGGTCAAAATGGGCGGGTCGACAACTTAACCTTTACGAGTTTCTGACCCGTTGTGCCACGCGTTTTCCCTCTTCCTTATGTATTTACTATTATTACTCTTTAACTGTTATAACTTCATAATTTGTAATAGTACAACTTATGTTTAATTTTCCAGCAATCTTTAGCAATTTGCGTGCAACATGTACAAACATACGAAATGTAATATGCATTGTGCACACACCGCGAAGCGGAGCACGTGTTTATAACCTCGTTACTATTATTATTACCATTACTATTTTTTATTATAAACATCGCAATTATTAGAAAATCATAGGATTTACAAAAAATTATTATTATTATTATATTATAACATCACTTTATTAGAAAAATAAGATATTTACAAAAGGTTAGTGGGGAGCTGAGATACTAACTGAGCCCTCACACTTTTAGCAATAACAAAACTAATCCTATTAAAAATATGAACCGCAACACGTGCCCTAACGTCTTGAGTCACAGAGAACTTTCGGATCCGCTTCAGTAAGGCCACAACATCCTTCTCTAATTCCCCAAGCGAAGAAAATGAAAAGGGAAGAAAGCCATATCCAATATCTGCACACTTAGCCTCATACTTGACTCGTTTACGATGTGCTGCATCGGTCACCGCACGACCAGGCACAAAATCTGTTAGGATGTGCTCATGTCATACGAATATTTATACGGCTAAAAATACGTGATCCTCTCGGGTCACACACGTATACACATAAATATCATTCTATTAATATATAATAATATAGGTGTATATTTATTATATTTATTAAAACTCTAATGATAGAATACTTAATGGTCGTTAAATAGTTTGTTTACGAATAATTAACTTTAAGCCCCTTAATTAATATGTAATGTACATAATAATTATACAAAGTCAAAAAGTCAACCCAAAGGGTGTTTTTGGGCTTTGTTTGGCTGGCCACAACCAAGAGAAAAAGGGAGGGTAGGCTTTTGTTTAATTAGGACTAAGTTGCCATAATTAGATGCCCTAATTCCACCCCTATATAAGGAGATCATTTATGATCATTTATCTCCATCCCTTTTGGGTTTGGGGAAGCAGCCTTAAGCTGCGTTTGTTTTATTATACCCGAAAGGGGTGTGTTCGGTTATGGGGATTGACAGAAAAACAAAAAGGAAAGGGTGCGTGTGGTTTTAACACCACCACAGCCGACCCCCTCATCCTTTTTGGTGTGTCACCACCAATGGGTGTTTGTTTCGGTGGTAAAACACCACCACAAGGGTGTCGGGTTGGTTTGCGTTGGGTTATATAGCACCAGCCCGGTTGCATTTGGTTTCGGTGATAAGCACCAGGTTAGGGTCCGTTTGGTCTTACTTAGATTAGGGTCCGTTTGGTTCATAATCAGATTAGGGTGCGTGGGTTTGTGTTTTCAACCGGGTAGGGTGCGTGGGTTTGTGGTAAATTCTGAAAAGGGTACGTCTGGTTGCGGGTTAGCAATTAGGGGTGTTCGTTTGTTCGGGTCAGCGGGGTGTGCGTCGGGTTGGGTTCACAACCATCGAGGGTGCGTCGGGTTGGATGTGTCAACGCACGATGGTGCGTTTGGTTTTCGTTACCGCATCATGGGTGCGTTTGCTTTTCATATCAGCCGGGGGAGTGTTTGTTTGGTTGGCTGTCGGGACAGTCAGGGTGCGTTCGGTTTGATTGTAGCACCGGCTAGGGTGCGTTTGTTTGTACAGAATTCCATAAGGGGCGTTTGGGTGAGCATATTTACCGAAAGGGTGTGTTTGGGTTAAAATGAATTAACAATAAATATATCTTAGAATTTTATGAATATAAAATTTTAACGAGATTTATAAATTATAAATCGGAACAAAAGGGTGGTTAATGGTTATATAAATACAATATTTATTATTTTGTGAGTTTCGATATAATAACGTGAATATATATGTCATATCTGAAAAACGCGGGAGTTGGAAAAATGGAAACGTGAATACTTGCAACATATATATTATAACTAGAAAGCGCGGGCATTTGAAATATTGAAAAACGAATGATTTCAATATATATTGATTAAAGGAAAACGTCGAGTTTTGCGAATAAGGAAAACATTATATAACCGAAAATGTCATAACGAAATATACATATATTTCAATATTTAGTAACGTTTTACTAAAACTCATATGGTGTTATAAACGGATAAAAAGGGACCAAGATTATATTTTAAAAGATACATTAATTTGTATTATACGATAATCCGACCATCGAACAAAAACTATACTTTTACAATGAGATGATTATTTTAGACGCGATTCGTCAAGGAAACGAAATATAAGTTATAAAATATTATTTTATATTTTATAATTATCAGCTAGAAGGTAACCTAATAATTATTGTAAAAGGTTTTACAAACACTGTTTAACTTAATTGGTAATCTTAAAACGTACGATTACGTTTATACAGGAACTTTTTATTTATTTAATTAAGTGGTGATTTCAGAAAACGAGTCAAACTAATTGGTTTAATTATTTTACTCACACTTATTATATAATACTTGCAAAGCATTATATACATCACATAAATCTTCGGATTGTTTGTAATTGTTATATAACTCACGGTACGAGTTATATAAGGGTTTATTTTTATATGTAATATATAAGGAATATATTACACACGTTGCGTTACTTTTCGATTTATTTTATTTAACCAACCACCAACGTATTACAACTTTAAATCTAAATTTTTATCAACGCGTCGCGTTGACATAACAATTCACCGGGAAACCCAAACACATTATCCTAGGCTAGTGGGACTTAGCCGTTAAGTTAAGCTGCATCTTCTCGGTCAGGCAGCTTCGTCTTCCGTTCGTATCGTGCATATTAGATGCCTATCTGTCAATCGTTCTACATCATCAAGGTGAGTTTCATAGCCCCACGTTTTACTTGTTTTACATATATTTTTGGGGTGAGAACATGCTTGTGCAAATCTGTTTGCAAACTCAATTACGTGGTCGATTGCATACGTGTTTACATGAATGTTTACAAATACATTTACATGATTGATTTCCTGTTTGGTTTACATACTCATTTATATATCTCGCGAGGAGATACAATACTTGTTTGCCTAAGTAGCGATAACCCAAATTGTGCCCACTACCATGAACTATAAATCACCTGGAGGGTGAGCGCGAATGTTATAAATAGATCTATTGGGATTGACAATCCCCGTTCGGGTGATTTATAACACCCTGTGTTTTCAAGTCTTTGACGACGTCGATAAATATGCTATTTATTTTTAGTGTTGTACGCGTTTGCTTGTAATTTCATGAATTAAGTTTAAATCGCGTAAGCTAAAAATTAGCGTTCAATGTAAACGGGAATCAAACAATTAAATGTTTACATTAAGCAAGGGTTATATAATTATTTTG